>QNUK01000245.1:160000-405000 GCA_013621035.1 Clarias magur
TGTTCTCAGAACAGTTAAGTTTCTTTCATTCTCTTTGATTAAGTAGAGTACAGAGTAGAAAAAAAAGGAAAATCTTGTCCACACAAACAGCTTTATGGTTTAATAGCTGGGTCTAATTGTAGCCTGTAAGTACAAAGCTATAACTAACTAAAAATGCAGGAACGAGAAACCTGATAAAGCAACGACTAAACTAAAGTCACAGCATGCTTTACATGCTCCTTTAACGTCAGATGCTGCTTCCTGATTGGATATGATGTGCGACCTAGCAAAAATTTATTACTTCACATTCACTTTTATTATTTTATCGAATAATGTTTTTTATATTTAAATGCCTAAACGTAAATGTAAGTAAATCTTCTTTTTTTTTAATAGCCTGCTGTCCTTGAGGCAGCTTTTCATCAGTCACATACTCATATTAATTGGGGCAAACTATTCAGTGTATCTACAATTCTCTCAAAAGAATTCATACTGTAATCCTCCTCTAGCTGTCTGTTTTCTGCAAACTCTCAGACTGACGCACAGTGTAGCCAATCAGCGACAAGCAGATGATGCTTAATAAAGACCCGCCCCTTTCTGTTTTAAGTAAAGCATAATTATTTTGTTTCTAAATTTGCTGCTTTTTTCAGTTTTTGCTTTTGTATTTTTCGGATGTGCTTTTGGTTCATTAACGGATCTCTTTGGAAAAGCACACTTGGTTTAGTTTTCTATAAAAATGCCATTTGTTATTAATACTATTTGCAGTGAACAGTTTTTGTACTACACCACTATCTGTTACCATTAAGCATTGGTTGCTAAGCAACAGAACAGGCACAACATTTTGGTTCTATGGTCTGTATTCAGTTGGTTTACTTTGTTCTTTATTCCGGCTTTCTGCGAACAAAGAGAAAAAATATCAAGGGCTTTGAATCAGGCTCGGCAAATCAGATTTTTGAATGGTACATTCATGCATTAAGTCCCCGAACGACACAAACGAATAAGTTCTGAAAGCTTGTTTGTAAGTCCAATTTGTTTGTAAGTCAAACAAACATTGTCTGACACAATTGGCTATAAACAATATAAAAAAATATATTGTTGTTGTTCCATGATCTTGTCCTTGCTCATTTGGAATCATGCTGATAGTTGAAAGATTCATGTAAAAAAAAATCAAGTGAGTAAACATGTGCGCTTTGCACTATGGCTGCTTTGCACTTTGTTTGTATCTTCGAACGTTCGTATGTAGGGGACTTACTGTATATATACTTCTATGCCTATATAGGTCACCTTTTTATGGAATATATATATTAAGTGATTGCATCGTCTTTCACATGGACAAGATGCAGCAATGCCTTAAAAAAAACAAAATGTCAACCTATGCTTGTATACTGTACATGTGGAATTGGACTTCATATATCTCGATCTTCTAGGTGCTTCGTCGTAGAATGTGCTGTGTAGAAAGGAGTCGTGAACAGACCGAAGATGTGGAGCCACAAAGTGACCCTGAAGCCAGTATAGATGCGTCACACAATGACAGTGAATCATGTTCCTTAAATAACCAATACAGGTTCAAGACCACTACAATAACACATTACACATGTTACTGCTTTCACTAATGACAAACCCAACGTTAGATTTTTGTTTTGTAAGCAAGAGCCTTACGAAGAAAAAAAAAAAAGTCTCACTTTGTTCTGTGTTAACTTCCCCTCAGGGTGCAGCAGGTCGAGGACACAGGAGTTTAATCCAGCACACCTGATGGCATTCTTTGGATATATGAAGTGCATAATGAAGGGCGTTGAACAGAATCCCAGGATCGACCGATCTCTCAGCACCCTTCTTTGTGGGCTGAAAATTTGTACTCTAAACAGTTAGCCATGTGTATGATGAATACCCAACAAATGACCTCACTTTCAAGAATCCTAACATCTTCCGCCCCCAGCACCGGACTCTCCAGCTGCCCGATAGATAGTAAATCAATGAGCTTTTGCTGGATTGCACAAACAAGAAGGCATCCTCGAAAACAGCCTGCTGGAACGCTTTGGTGATTTAGTGGTTTGGCCGGAACAGGAAGCGCAGCTCTTTTGAAGAAGTGGTCACGGCAGAGGCGTGACCGCTGCGATGCCTGCGGCAGGTCCGTCTCTTTGAGGCTGTCTGCTGGTGCTGCAGGCCTTATTTTGGAGGACAAACGGCTTTTTTGTGTGCACTGCCGAGGCTTCCTCCACGTTGCGGCACAGCACTACGGCAGAACAGTGGGCGTACTTGTCCTGGCGGCATGCACAATCGGGAAAGCGATGGATGGCGGATGAAAGATCCGTCGCAGATTGTAGTTCATTCATTTCTCTGTGCGGACAGAGGAGAGTGTCAAAATGATGTGGGTGTAAGAGGTACAACGGTGGTGACGGTTGCATTGTCTATTACCGGTGTGTGTTTGTTTGTGTGGGAAGCGTGATAAGAGGCACCGCACTCATGTTATTAAAAGCCAAGGTCATCTCGTATGCGGGATGGATTGTTTGTAGTGGTCAAATTAAAATGCAACAATTGTATGAGCTGGCCCACTCCAAAAGTGCGTCCTTTTCAAACCGAAAAAAACATAGCCGGCCCACTCTCACCACTTAATTCGGCGTTAAATTCCTGTGGTATGGCAGTGATCCGAACCCATGCAAATCTGGCATGCAAGAATACAACCAGAGCGCCGCGTTGATCAGACTGTACTCTTACAGCCGGGCAACGTTTGGTCCAAAAATGAAAAAAAAAAAAAAAAGCAACACGAGGTTTAGTCGAGTTTTGGCGTCCGGGATTTTGGGACCAGATTCCGAGTGATATGAAAAAAAGAAAACCTTATGGCTGCTTATCATTGATTTCATCTTTTATCCTCAGGACATTTGCCATCACTATAACTGGTTCTTATATAGAAATCAAAACAAATATATGAAAAAAATAAAAATTATTTGAGGTTGGCTTTACACCATACATTACCAACTCGCTAGTGTTGAATTAACAGGCAGCAGCGGTTCTATAAAATGTTAAATCAACACCGGGGATTTTACAGTGTATAGTTTTTGGCCTGATTAGTTTTTTTGTGTCGCTGATAAAAATGACACATCATACAGTATTCCTAGGTCGTGGATTGTGGATTGGTGGTCATAGAAACCAGAGGCAATTTTTTTTTTCCTCCACTGTGACAGTATCTACTATTTCCTCTAAATGCTGCTACAATATTTGTGTAAAAACCACCAACAGGAGGACGACACACAATTGTGCAAAACTCAGTGGCAAAATATAAAACCATGCTTATGCTTGGAAATGAATATCCTTATTACCTCAAGCTCGTGTTGTAGAATGTCCCTGTTTGTGCGAACCTGTCGACTGATGATATAAGCATCGATCCGGGCTCCTTTAAATGGGATCTTCCTCATATAACCTAATATTTATTGGGATCATCTTATAAAGCGTGACACGTACTAATGATAAACGAGCGCTCCGAAGGGCCCGCACAGAATCTTTAGCTCTGTCACTAATAAACACACAAACAGGAGGAGAAAGAGCCGACTGTTTTCGTGACAATAAGCAGAGAGTCAAAGTGCATGAGAATTGAGGCCACATGATGGAACTGAGTCACATCCCATAATTCGATTCTCACTTGGTGTGTCTGTTTCACTTGGCTTGCGAGGACGGGTTTATCCATGCAGCTGCCCCGGACCACGGCTTACAGTACGTCCGGGCAGAAGTCGATAACACAGGACCATCTATTGAAAAACGTTTCGAAGCACAGCTGGATGAAGGGGAAGCGGTGCCGAACGTCCATCATCTTTCCAAACATTGTGCTGAGCAATTTTCTCCCTGACTCAGATTCAGTGCCAGTATTAAAAAGGCCAATTTGCTGCCCATTCAGGTTTAGGTGGAGGAAGTCTGAAGCTCTTTTGTCCCTCCGAGCTCATCAACTGTCTCTCTTTCTCATTAACAAAGCGTCCGCTGTCCACTATTGTCATAAAGCGTGACCTCCGGCTCGCGATATATGAGGTCAGTAATGGCAGACTGGCTATCATCAACCGCGAAGGAGCTTTGACAAAGACTTCTCTCATGCGTCCACAGACACACCGCTTTTTATGGTGTTATTAGTCATACTCCGGACTAAGCCCACTCTCTGCACACCAACTCAGATCTGAACAGCACAGCTACACATATAGCCTGTGCACTCACAATCCAGACACCGCTAATCAACACCATATGATTCTAGCATCATTCAGGGACTTCTTGAGTCAGACCGTAGCACCGAGTGGGGGAATAAAAGTCTGTGACTCACAAAACTGTCTGTTTGATGTCACAACAAGATCGAAATCTCATGTCAAAGTTGTAAGTGAGCCAAGGGGTACGTGGCATGTAATGTTTGTCTCTGCTTTTTTTTATTTTTATAATTTATTTATTGGTTACAATGACAGAAATAATAATAATGTGTCATATGACTTATGCTATTTTCCAACGTTAACACCATAAGCAGTATTTATTTTCTTTTCAATTTACTTGACCAGTAATACTTGACACTAATTATCCTGCACGATTTCGCATTGTTGCCTAATATACAGAGCTGGATTCATTCATTCATCAGTAAGCTAACCAGTTTCATTTCTTAGCTGGAGTTCAATGTAACCTACAGTAAGTGAGCTAATGCAAAATGGACCAAAAGGTAGTTTGCTATCCCACTAATTCATCTTCCTATGCCTTACATGTCAATAAGCAAATGCTGTTATACTGTATGTGTGAAATTTTATAAAAAGTCATTACACAATATTATCAATAAAATACCATGATGAAAAAAGTACTTGTATTTGGTTTACCTAATAAATCGATCAATCGAAGAAATGAAAACATACCATATACCATATATATATATATATAGTTGTATTCATATTTAAGATTGAAATCTTTCTCAAATAACCTGCTAAATAAATCATCTGTGGGGCGTTCAAGTCAAACTGGGACTTGTGATTGTACAAAACCCTGTTATGAGGGTAAAACTTTTTTTATTTCTCTATGTAACCCCCTGCTACACTGATGCATTTATTGCACCGTCTCATTAGTGCGTCTCACAAGTACCATTAAGGTAGAAAGTCTTCTCAGTCATCATAAATAAATCTAAAACGCTGGCCTCCCAGGAACTCCTTTAATGGCCCAAACAGGTAGAAATGTCTTGGAGTGAGGTCAATAACTCTCAAACGAGTTCCTGTAATGTGCAAATGGTGTTGGAGAGTGATTGCGGTGTACAGTTCACACAGATAGATGCGTCTCTTCTGCATGTTGGCAACAAGATTGTTGATTTTTAAGGATCAGTCATTCAGACCAAACATATAACGTGGACATCGGCATGTGGATGCACCTGAATGATCATGAGAACGACTGCAGTCGGAACCGAGCCACCATGGCGCAGACATATGGCCTTCTTTAAAACGTACTGTAGCTGCAGAATGTTTTACTGCGGCTAAGAGTCTCATCACCGCATTGTGCTCGAAGTCTTCTCTAAATGTCAATCGGTTTAAAGTCTTTATTTATGAGGAACTTCATAACGAATCCCAGTTTGACTCGAATGCAGTAGTATATAAAATTAGAATCGGACGTAAAATATTTATACTCTAGGAACACTATAAAGACATAAGAATGGAATTTTAAACATGCAGACGTATTTGTCCAAACAGCTTATGGTGAAGTTTCTGATGAGAAAATGTTATTTCAGTTAAACAAGTTGATCTTTTAAAATTTCTGCTTTAAGAATTTTTTCTCCAGTTGGTTTTATATATATATATATATATATATATATATATATATATATATATATATATATAGATGATATATATCATCATTATTATTAAGTAATTTTTGCACTTTTTAAATGTGCCATTACTTTTGGTCTTGGCTAATAATTTTCAAAATTATTCCGGTACTCATCCCGAACATAACCCTGATTATAACTGGCATTATAGCGCTGTCCATGGTGCAGATCACCATCATACTGGTCATACTGCTCTTGATACTGATTAGAGCTCACACCAGTATATTGTTGTCTAAAGCCATCTTCCTGGTTATAGGCAGGGCCGCTCTCGTATGGGTCATGATGGTCCTGATAAACTTGTCTGTCATACTGATCATATCTCTGTCCAGCGTTTTCATACTCGTCATATGCACGTGGGCTAATGTTGGCCTGATCTTGAGCATCATGATACTGGTAATCCTGATACTGTCCAGTAGGTTCTTGATTATAGGCGTCATACACCTGCTGGTCAGGGGACTGGTAGTCCTGCAGATCATTTTCGTCCGGGTTTGATGCAAATTCTGGGTTTTCTTCCATCACGTTCAGAAGATTTTCAGGATGCCGATTGTTCATTTTAGCGCCGATGTTCCGGAAGATGAGACACGCCATAATAAACTGCAGGATCTGAACGAAGCAGGAACAGAAAGAAGTTTATACCATACGAATAAGGTTTTAAATAAAGGTTTGTCCATCATACAGGAGATACCTGAATTAATAGGAGTGCGAGGTCCATGCCTACTATCACTAGGACATTCGTTTCAAACCAGGTCTTTAGTTTCTCCTCACAGCCCTATACCAGGAAACAAGCACATTTTCCAGGTTCATTAATACGAAGCTAATAAAACACTCAGGAGTATGATGTCACGGGAAAAAGAAAAAATCAACAGCAGTGTGACATGATTTGATGAGAGAGGTAAGTTTAAAAGAGCGAAACATTTTAGTACCTTTTCGTAGATATCGGTCCCATTTCCAAACTGGTGCAGGAATACTGGGCAGCTCCCATTGAAGCACGAGCAGGGGTAAATATCCGATATGTTCTGGACCTTAATAAATTCATTAGTCCTCCAGTCGCTGGCGTTCTGTCTGCCGCAGCATTTCTCCTAGAGAGAAGCACACTCATTACAGAGCGAGTTCATAAAGATGATGAAAGCCAGCCATGCTTTTAATTACAGTTAAACTTATTTGGGGACATTTACAAACAGACGACAATAATTACATTTAATCATTAAGCCTCATTCGATAATGCATACAAAGTATAATCAGTACATACAGACTGCTGCACACTGTCCAGAAGACTCCAGGTGGGTTGGGTATCATTAACCCCGTACGTGCCGATGATGGTGTCTACAGTCTTCGCCAAAAACGCCTCAATCTGATCAAGAGGAAAAAAGCACTTTCTTTGTTAAATATTGGTCTGCAACAAGCATTGATCTTGTAGTACTGTAACTATCAGAGAAATGTGTTCTCACACACACACACACACACACACACACACACACACACACACACACACACACACACACACACACACACACACACCACTGTATTAACTCTTTAAGTCTTCGGGTTGTCCAGTGCCTGAGTGAGTACGCTGCTGTTCTCTGATAGGTCACTGTTTGTTACTATTGTAATGGCAATCAATATAACTTATGCAAAAAAAATAAAACAATCACTTATTTCATGCATTTTTATAAAATGCAATTTATAAAATTGCTATACAACAATCAATAGTATGAAGCGTTTATTATTTAAAACCTGCTGGATCTGGCTGGACACAGAGTCAAAAAGATGTTTGATTGCTTCCCGAACGTCATCCACATAAGAAGGTTTCCAGACAGCTACTGCCTTCTTCACCATTGTCCAATGGATTACTTTTGGATTTCGGTTTGGACATGACTCCAGAAGATGAGTACCATTGCCACATAGGCAGTTTTTCACTAGTTTATAACCAGGTTATTACCAGTTTTGTGCTCAGAGAGAACTATAATACATGGCGAATGTTGTCGTAATGCATTTGGCTACCAAAGTAAAGTGATATGTTGAATGTTGAATATGAGTCTGGTACCATAAAATAAAATAAAAATGAATAAAAATGAATAATTGAAATAAACTTACTTTGCTGCGTTTAATCAATAGCAAGAAAGTGACGAAAAGTTCTCCAAAAAAGATGGCAATTAAAAGGCCCATGTACTGGAAGAGATTAAAAAGAACAACATGCAGAATAATAAGTTCAGTCTTGTCCATGTAGTGAAGAACAACAGACCCATCATTAAAGCGATGTATCCATTATAATACGTTTATTATCCATTGAGGGAATGATGTTGCATCAGTGCAGTGCATAAAATGCTACAGAGGCGGGTTGAGAGCTTCGGTTAATGTTCATGTCAAACATCAGAATGTGATAATGTGATCACTCTGAGTTTGGGATGGCCGTTGGTGCCAGTTTGAGTATTTCATAAAAAAGAAGAAGAAGAAGAAGAAGGTTTTTATGCACACTTTCATAAAAAAGTGAATCTCACTAAAGAAAAAAGAAAATCATCCAGTGAGCAGCAGTTCAGCAGATTGTTGTTGAGAGAGGCTGAACATGTTCTCAACAATGCAAGACAGGCAACCACTTGGGCCCCAGGCCGGTATCGCCTGAAGCCTGACCGAAAACTTTTTTATTATTTATAAGAGACTGGTGAAGAATGCTGCTTAGAGAGGCCCCTTGCAACATTTTTGCCTAGGGCCCCAAACAGACTCCCGGATCGCCCCTGACTACATTGTGCCAAATAACTGCTCTTCACAACCAGGATGAGCAAAAATGTATCTCAAAACACAAAACATGTCAGACTTTGAGATGGATGGGCTGCAAGAGCAGAGGCCTACATCGGGTTTCCACTTGTGAAGGCCTGGAACAAGAATCTGAGCCTTTCGTGGGCAGAGACACTCAGTCTCGACGGCTAAAGACTGTCACAAGCTGATCATATCACATTTCTTTTCACACGCTGATGTGTGACGTAATAATAATAGTGATTTATTTACCCCCCCGCACGACCCCGCCCCCTTTATGTACCTCTACCTATGTAGAATTTTGGTGCATGTTCTTTCTGCAACTACATGATTGGCTGATTGAATCATTTCACAGCTAAATTAAAGTAAGCTAAGACAAAGCGTTGTTTCTTAGTAAAACATTTAGGGGTTTTTTGTGCGCAGTATCCAATACGACCAGAATAATGTCTTATGTACAGTATAAATGATCAGTCTTTTAAAAAAATTTTTTTTTATTGTAGTGTATATTGTGCTGTTATGTTGCAACACTTACAAAAGCAAGGAAACATCTGTTTTCTGAGTGGACTCCAATGCAGCCCAACATGGAGACAACTACAACCACCAGACCGATAACAAACAGCCCTCCGGCCACCACCTTGACATCCTCCTCTAAAGAGATCAGAGACCACACGCAAACTCTCATCACACATCATCATCATCATCATCATCATCATACAATCAAAACACACGTTGGAGCTGTTCACTTACACAAACAAATTTCTTTTACAATAATGACAATAATGATTAAATTACACTTCCTGGACTTTTTCTCACGCATTAGACAAAAGAGTTACACAATACCTCTAACCTTTGTGCCCCATGATTAAGGAGGATAAATAAAAAAGCTTACCGTTGCTTACTATGGCAATCACGTTACTTTTGTCAAATAAGATCCATAGAGAAGATCCAAAAAGGCTGATACCAAGGACCTGTCAAAATGTCAACCTTAATGTTAGTACCATAAGGTTTGTGTAGTCGGACTCTGGTAACAGAAACAAGCATTTTAATAGAAACAAATATTTCCCTTTGAATAGAATCACGACATTAACATTACTGTTATCATTTCTGTACAGACAAATATCGTCGTACAACAAAAAAGGAGTTGATCAGCATGAAAAGGAATTTTCCTATCTGCAGTTTGTCTTCGGTCTTCATGTTGTTGGAGACGAGCTGTAAGAAAGGAGAATAGTAACCCAGATTAAATCACCAGGAAACCAACAACAACAAGTCTTATTATAGATATATAATATTATAGATGTATGCAATCTATAGAGGTGTTATCTTTTTCTTTTAAATCTGAGTAGAAAAAAAAAAAAAAAAACTTCTTGAAAGAACAGCATACTTTTTCCTAACTTTCATCATTCACCGTTTCCTTATCAAGTCCTCACCTGTCCGTCTGGATTGTTTTACCAGAAGCCCTTCTGTAGCCTCAGGACTGAAGTTCACTTCCTTATAACATCACCAATTATTAACCCTGGCAGTTACTTTGTGCCCATGTGTGTGTGTGTGTGTGTGTGTGTGTGTGTGTGTGTGTGTGTGTGTGTGTATAATAATGATAATAATGATAAGATAACAATAATTATTTTATATGACAGAATTATATAAATTATAGAGTCAGTCAAAAAAAATGTATACACACACTTCAGGCAAAGAAAAATATTTTTATACTAAATTTATTGCTATACGTTATATACCGATATACTGTATATGATAATATTGTGATAATAAAAATGATATACATCATATTAATTTCCTTTTCATTTGACTGACTGTCAGAGCCATGACCGGAGTGCCTGCTTCACATGAGAAACGCTGGCCTCCCAGGAACTCCTTTAGATCTTGTCTTATGATCTGCCACGCCTACTTCGATCTAAGGATGCAGGATGCTTGTCAGTACCACATATTATGAAAACTATAGCAGGGGGCAAAGCTTTTTCTTACGAAGCTCCAAAGTTATGGAATAGTCTTCCTATTAATGTTCGTGACTCAGACACTAAAAACCTATTTACTTAGCCAAGCATTTTTGTAAATAGATTAGCCTTAGGTAAAGGAGCAGATCTGGGGGACTCGTGGACGTAGAGTATTCTGGTGAACTGGTATGTTTAGATGCTGTCCTCCCCACTCTCATTGATCACTCAGGTTTGTTGATGGTGAGGTGATTGGTCGCTTTACATCTCAGGGAGCCCTCCTTTTCTCTCTCTTCTCCTCTCTCTCTGTCGGGCTATACATGTCGCTCCTGAGCTGCCAGTGATCTAGACCCCGCTGCCCCCCGGAGCTGTCAGACTCATCCTGGTGTCCTGCTTAGGGCTGGAGATCTCGTCGCATGGATGCCCCGTGTGGTCGGCCTGGGATGAGTGTAGTGTCTGGGGACGGTTGCACTTTTCCACGAAGACGGTCCTGTCCTCGGCTGATGCAGACAGCTGTTCTCTGGGAACTCATGACTGCAGGACTAGTTTAGGACTGGAATTTCCTACAGTCTACCTGAGCCTCCGATAACAAACTGGACTCCATAAACACATCTCCTGTTATACTGAACTTCCAGTCTCACACAGCATGATGCAGATCAATCCCAGCCATCCGTTTCACCCAGATGAGGATGGGTTCCCTGTTCAGTCCGGTTCCTCTCAAGGTTTCTTCTATTGCCATCTCAGGGAAATCTTTCCTTGCCACTGTTCCCGTCGTCCTCGGCTTGCTCATCAGGGGCAATCTTAACATTTTGATTCATACACATTCACGTTTCATACAAACTTCAATAATTCCGATTGCGTAAAACTGCTTTGCGACAATGTCAACTGGTAAAAGCGCTATACAAATCAAATCGAATTGAATTGAATTGAATATCTGTTTTCTAACTGAACTCCAATGCAGCCCAAAAGGGAGACGACTACAACCACCAGACCAATAACAAACAGCCCCTTAGCCACCTTGACATCTGCTGCGTAAAAAGAGATCAGAGACCACACGCAAGCTCTCATCACACATCATCATCAGCATACAGTCTGTTCAGTCACTCTTACACACAAACGATTTTCTTAGACAATAACGATTAAATTGGACTTCCCGGAGTTTTTTCTCATGCATTAGACAGAAGGATTACAGGATACCTCTAACCTCTGTGCCACATGAGGTATAAATAAAAAAGCTCACATGCTTGATACATGTGGAAATGGCTTGAAGCGACGTCAGGACTGTATGGGGAATGTGGAAAGAACCTCGTCTATTCAATCCATCCATTAATCCACCATTATATTTTTGGAAGGTATGAGGAAACCAGAGTACGAAAATAAACAAACAAACAAAAAATAACCACACACACACACACACACACACACACACACACACACACACACACACACACAAAAAGTATAATGCAACCCTAAGACCCTGGACCTGTATGGCGGAAATGTTCCATACTGCTCCTTCAACATCACCCTGTCGCTGATCATTTTCCTTTAAAAGAACATCCTAATATATTTTTATCCTTATGTATCATTACTTCTCATTCTTTTCTTCTTCTTCATCACAACAGTTACAACATCGTTATTGTTGTCATAATTCCATGACGATAAAGCGTAACAAAAATGTTTATTCACTGTGCAAGATGGACAGAACAATAGCGCAGTGCATACGGTACATACAGTACAGACTCATGGAGACAATAGTGAAGTGCAAACAGTGAAAGATAAACAGTGTACCTGGCTGGGATGGGCAGTGTCCTGGCGATACGATACTAAATTTCATAGTACACAGGCGAAAGAAAAGAAAAGTAAGAAGAAAAGTGTATATTATATAATATTGTATAATAAGGCATTATTATAGTAATAATAATAATAAGAAGAAGAAGAAGAGGAATATATCATTCAGACTGAACAGATACAAATACAGACAAAAATAGGAATGGTTCGGGAATGGTTCACAGGGACTGTAGTCCTACAAATGTTTATTGAGACAGGGATCCCGCGGACAACAACAACAACACCAAAAGTCATGCGTGAGTAAAAGCTTTGTTGCGTTCCTGTAGCAAGTAAACAGACGTTTGCAAAAAAAGAAAGAGTTCCCATTAGTCACTGCCTGGTCGGAGTCATGGTGGGTTAAATTCAGTTTATTCCATGTGTGGGGAAATACACAGCCAGACAGTATTGAACCTGGCGGGGAATCAAACCCAGACCCCTAAGGTGCAAGGCGACAGTGCTAAATACTAAGCAACCGTGCTGCTCCACCACAGTATTACACTGTTCATTATTGGATATTTATTTAGACATGAAAAAGTCCCTCTATAGGATGATGCTTGACTTTCCATGCACTAATTGCCTTTTTTCATGCATTTCAAGTAGTTATCTAATGATCTACTTATTATCTGTCAACTAGACAGCTAGAGGATTAGAAAGAGATAAAACCTTTTTAAGTGGCACAGCCTGCCTATAGGCAATGATGATGACATCCTCCACCCAGTGGCTCAGTCTCTGCTTAGATGAGATAAGGAAATCCCCAGTCTTTTCTCAGTGACAGAAAAGCAGTTGGTCAGAGGATTGAATAGCTGCCTTGCGAATAGGTCTGCGCATGTACTGATCGATTTATAAATTACTGTAATATGAGCTTGGATAAAAATCCCAGGTTTGAGCATAACGTCACTGCAGGCTTGTATTGCAGTCCCCAAGGAAACTTTAGCTTATTGGGTGCGAATCGTACGTGAAACTGCTTCTACATGCGAGATTTGTTTTCTAGGGGCTCTTGCATTTAAGGGTGTTTCCTAAACAGGATTCCTTTATTCATTCAATGGGAACCAGATCCGCAGGTACGAGTGATGAGGCTGCGTGTGCCAAATCTCTTTGTTCATTTATGGCGTTTGATTCGCTCAGGAATGAAGGCACTGAGGGTTTCAGCGTGTAAATAAGCGATGGCAGGGGAAATCATATGTGCATTACATTACAGTATGTCTCAGTGGCCAACAGGGTTTATACAGATGGCGATTGAGCTGTCCTCATGGAAGATAACTACAGTATGACTAGACCCCCCTAGTAGGTTTTTAGAGAGAGTAGAGAGCCACTCAGCCTTGTGCTGCCCTGATGGTGGGTGTAGGTGAATGTTACAGCAGCATGTCCAGATGGATGATTCTGACATATAGATGATTAATGTATTCTCATCTTACACCCTGCCCTCTGTGCCCTTGTGGCACCACACTGTAACCCAGACTTTCTAAATTTCTCCCATTTTTTTTTTTTTTTTGTGTAGTTGAATTGTATATTTTAGGCTTCAACGATAAATTTTTAACTTTGATTTGAAGAATTCAGTTGTTAGTTTTTGCAAATCCTAGTGAGACAAAAATAATTCCATCCAAATCTGTCAAAGCTGATTGAGGGTGCGTTTACATATGTTGTTTTAAGTCAGCTTGTTGGGGCCCTGATGTGTTTTCTTTCTCCTCCGTATGATCCTTTAAGCAGACAACAGCAATCAAACCATTATGTGGACCAGAATCATTTAGTTTTGAGCATCTAAGCATGGACTCAGCGTGCTTCTCAGTGAATTCACAGTGATTGGAATCTGTAGAAAAACAAAAATGTAATTTACTTTGGACTGGATTATTATTATTATTATTATTATTATTATTATTATTATTATTATTATTATTATTCACTGTGGCTTAGTGGTTACTACTGTTGTCTTGCACCTTCAGGGTTCGGGTTTGATTCCCGCCTCGGGGTCTATGTGCATGGAATTAGAAAGTTTTCTGTGTTCTCTGGTTTCCTCCCACATTCCAAAGACATACCGATTAGGCTCCTACTTAGGCTCCCAAATTGGCTGTAAAGGGTGAATGTGTGTGTGAAGGTTGACTGGAGGTTGCAAAATGGGAATAAATACAATGGTCACCATTGGCCTCCATGGTCCCTAGTTGGACTATAGAGGTTCCTAGATGTGTTATTATTATTTATTTAGTTTGATTTTCGAGCTGCTAAACTATGCCAACTGATCCAAAAGAGACCACAGTGATCCTACTACACTGTAAACCCGAAAAATTTGACGTAATCAGTTACATCAAATTTTTGAAGTAATGGTGCTTCCCATTTTAAGTAAACAGAACTTTCAGTTTTTTAGTTTGTTGTACTCATTCATATTACATTCTTTACTTGCATTACTGAGCCTATTATTATTATATAGCCTAACTCATACTATTTAATAGCAAACTCCCGGCAACGGGTCGCCACAGCAGACAATCCGGTCCACGCACAAGCTTGGCACAGGTTTTACACCTTCCTGATGCAACCCTCCCATTTTATCTGGGCTTGGGACAGGCACTTCATCCAGTTGTTGGGAATCACACCTGGGCCTTTGGCATGGCAGGCGAAACATCTACCACTGAGCCACCAGTGTCCTATTTTGCCCTGATGACATCAGACAGAAAAACACTAGGCTGAAAATTTTACGTTGGTGGAACTTTAAGGTGACAGTTACTTTTAGTTAAGGACTTACAGTTACTTAAAATATCAAATTTGTTCAGCTAACTTGAAAAGTGTCAATTTTTACAAACTCATAAATACCAAAAAAGTTCTGAATCCTCATTAAGGTCTATTAACTTGAACTAATTGTAATGATTTAAGTTAACAGTACTCAATATGTTTAATTACTTTGAGCATTAGGGTTTCCAGTGTATGTGAGCAACATACACCAAATAAGATATTTAAATAAGCGGGTGAACACTAAGTTGCGTTTCAGTGTTAGAATAAATATAAACCCAAACCAAATCGTCAAAGAATGTTAAAAGCTTGAATGTTATATGTTATGTCTGTTCACCTCTTGAATTCAGATGCATCGTGAACAGACAGTCCTGAATATACAGTAGTTGTGAAAAAGGTTGAATGTATCTCGAAAGCCAAATTGCGACCCGATCACTCAAACCAGCTTCAAAGGTGATCTGGGAAACTTAGAACCACATAACATTTGTAGTGTAAACGTGAAAGAGTCTTGATGCATCCCGGACAGCAGCAGACGACCAAATAATCGACTGCGTCACTGGCCTAGCCGGAAAATAGCTAATCAGTGCTAGACTGTTGGGTAAACACGCTAAAGAGTAGAGCTCTCTGCTGCTAGCTTTTTAAACATGTAAAATGCGGCTATAATAGCAGGGATTAAAGCAGTGGCTTTTCATAGTTTCTTTTAATATCATTCATTCAAGTTTTGTAAGTGTGGGCTTGGTGGCGCAGTGATAAGCAGTGTCACTCTGCACCCTGAGGGGCTGAGGGTTTAAATCTAGCCTCCAGCCTGAGTGTGTATTTAATTGGTATGTTTTCACTGTGCTTAGTGGCGTTTCTCCAAGTTCGCAGTTTTCCTGCACAGCTGTACAGTACATGCACAAAAGACCTATAAATTGCTCCCTGAAAATAAATTCAGTGACAGGACAATGGATAAATTCTGAACACAAGTGTTCACTGGGTGTGTTTACATGGACCCACGTTAATATTCCAGTAATAATCTGAATAATAGCTTCATTGGAATGAACCTGAAATGTAAATGAGTTTTGACTGCGTGCTGTAAACCTTTGTTAATCTGATCACCAGGTAATTATTAACCATGTAAACACTACATCTGATCATTTCTCTCTTATTTGATAAATAGATTTTATCTGCATTGTATTTTGTATCCCAACATGGAGGTAACATTGGGTGACGTGACCAGTTTCCTAGAAGGGCGGCCTTTCACTCAATGGGTGTTTGGCCGAGGAAGGAACACTAACCGGCTCACCAATGCACAGACAAGACTGAAATCTTGTAATAAATCATAACGCAGACGCTTGGAATTGGTGAAAAGATACGTGAAAACTAACCTCAACGTTTGGATTAGAAAATACTTATTGTCCTTCTTCTGTTTTATTTCAGGCAGTTTAAATACTTCATAGCAGGCAGAACCACTTTGTGCATGTCTAAACAATTAATATTCTGATTAAAAGCTTATCAGATCAGTGTTCTTGGAAACAGTTATGGTGGAATTATTATTATGAATGATCTATGTTTTTTTTCTTTCTTTTCTTTTCTTTTTTTTTTTTTACATTTCATTCACTCCTTCATTCACAAGAAATTTTACAGCAAGTTCCTGTTTGCCTTGAGCACCTCCCATATATTATTTTCTCATTCTGTAGTATATGTTTATAAGCTGATTGGATTTGTAAGATATTTGTAAAAGTTGTATATATAATTATATATTTTTTTATTTAAAAACGTTTACCTACATCATTACTAATAAAGTAGGTAAAATTATTTGCTGCTCAAATGTTATACAGTATATTAAGTTTTGTAGTAAAAAAAAATATCACAGACTGATTTTTCTGATTTCTTTAACTTCTGTTCTGGTTATCCATTTTGTTCTGGTGCTGCGGCACCTGAATTCCCCCCTCGGGCAGTGGCTTTAGTGTGTATGGTGACAACCCCCCCTCCAAAAAAAAAAAAACATGCCTTAACTTAGTATTACTAACGTTATTACATGAAAAACTGGATATGAAATTATACCCAGTGTTCTGTAAGCTAGTGACACAGCAAGGCATAATATTATAAGTTTATATTATAGATAATATTCTAAAGAGGTAACAACTATACATCTTTATATCTTTTTTTCTCATTTTCTTTCCTTTTATGTAAAATGTGCCCTTAATGGTCATGATGATTTTTTTCTTCTTTTCTTTCTTTTTTCTTCTTCTTTTTATTTTAAGTCGACAAACATCAGGGCGGTACACACTCTAAAATAAGAGTAAAGACTAAATCATTTCACCTTAGATGTGTGTAGACTGGTTATATATTATTCTTAATGGTTTCACACAAAACAGAAGACTGATGTATGTGAAACTGTACATACCGTATATATTCACAGTATTATGAATGATCAGTGGTTTATCCTGTGGCATTTCATAGTGTGCATGATTTTACTAATTGTCTTACTGTATAAAGTTAGATGTTCCCTCATTTTTCCTGCTCTGCCCTGCAGGAAACTTGAGGATGATGTCCATTAGACGCCTCCCTTCCCATCTTGTACTCCGGAGTGAGAAAGTTTCCGTCTTCTGCAATAACAAGGTTAATTACCATTTACAGCAAAGCGACTTTTCTTTTTTACATTATTTACTTTTAAATGTCACCACTCGTTATTGGGAGGCTCATATCGGTTGAGTTTCCACTTATGGGACATTACATATTTTATGTGACGGTTAGAAACCCTAAGTGTCTTGTCCATCTTGTCAGTCTGATCATTTTGATTCATCCACATTCACATTTCATACAAACTTCCATAATTTTGATTTCGTAAAGCTGCTTTGCAACAATGACAATTGTTAAAAGCGCTATACAAATAAAATTGAATTGAATTGAAATTGTCCATAAACAAAATGTATCAGAATCAGAATCAGAAGAGTTTTATTGCCAAGTACGCTTGCACGTACAAGGAATTTGTTTTAGTGACAGAGCTTCCAGAACAAAACAAATAACACGTTTAAAACAGCACGACACAAAACAGGGAGAAAAAAAATGACAACAAATGGAGTAGGATGGGGTTTTTTTTTGGGGGCATCAAATGGAGTAGGGTGTCAGATACTTACAAATAAGTTAAATAAATATCTGTGGTATTGCACAGTACAGTGTCATTATGTGTCATGATGTGTGTGTACTATTAGGAGTCACCAAGAGCCGGAAACAGATTCCTTGTGTGTGTGTGTGTGTGTGTGTGTGAGAGAGAGAGAGAGAGAGAACGTACTTGGGCATTAAACCTGATTCTGATTCGAGTGAGTGTGAACAGAACGATCGCTCTTCACTCGATTAATCCTGCCTGCCGATGGAGAACATCGGTAATGGCCTAATCTCGCCTTTCTCATACTCATTCCCGGCTACATTAGCAACACAGTTTAGCAGTTTAGCTTATGTACACTGCAGGAGTGAATAAGAAGTACGTGTAAATTGTGGGTAAATAAAATCCACCAGTGAAGATGTCGACCGCTCTTGAGAGTTACATCAACCGTATCCTTTATTTCATGCAGTTATAATCTACTTAGAAACCAGCTGTAACTGATGTAGCGGGTTAGCTCTTAGCAGTTAGCTAACAATGCTCTCTGTTTTGCTAACATGGAAGCTAAGATAATTGGCTTTTTAACTTTTGCGTTTCTAGTTTGTGTCTGATATTTGTTTGGGTAGATACTTAAACCTGGCTGTTTCATTTGTTTAATTGTCGGTGTTTTCCTGCTTTCACGTCAGAATGGGTCGTTAGTGTGAGGAACAGCAGCATTAGCTACACTGCTAACACCATGCAGGAATAAATCCTACAGCTCTGGGTGAACTGTGGATTAGATCAAATTCAACTATATTGTCTTTATGCAAATAACACAAACAAAGCCAATGAAATGCAGTTCTCATCTAACCAGAAGTGCATAAATTACTTATTTTCAATGAATAATAAATGTGGTGAAATAGGATTATGGGTTCAGATGCACAGGGGTGAGAATGGTCAATGTACAGAAGGTGCAATAGGTAATAAGGATATTATATGATAAGATGCACTATAACTGTACAACTATTGTGCAGTGGTGAAGAAATGTCAAGAGCATGCAAAATCAGAAAATGCATATGTTCTGTATAGAACATTAGGGACAGAGTAAATGTGGGTTAAATATACAGTAATGCAATCTTTGTATCTATCTATCTATCTATCTATCTATATGTTGTTGGTCCTTCCGGGTGCTCCCTACAAGGGGTTGAAATTCAGTTTGTCTTGTACTGCGCGGGATGAAAGCAGTAACCAGTGTCATTATCAACTTTTGTGTCGTAGCCTGAGCGTGTCACAGATGTTTCTCACTGACTATAACAGTAATGAGATCTAACTTGGCAATTGAGCATGCGTGGCTGCATGTTCATATCCTCAAAAGTTCCCAACTCTAATATTGGTCTGTAGGGAACTTTGTATAAAACAGAGTTTGTTTTTGGCGGACATCTCTGGATAAGAGTGTCTGCCAAATGCCTAGATGTAGATCTCTCACGGTGTAACAGTAGACAGCATCATCGAATGTAACTGTAGACCACCTCATCAACACCTTTTATGTCATACTATAGATAATTTATCTGTCGAGACATTTAGGCAGCGCGAGATGCGGCACCTCTATTCACAGGTAACAGTAGCATGCGGGTAACAGGATGTGCACGTGCCTGGAACTGTGGGTAAGCTCTCGAGATGATACAAATTATGGATGGTGCAACGATTCATAGTGGATAAAGCAGTTAACAGCCACAAGGAAACAGCTATTTTTCAGTCTGTTTGTGTGGGCTCTGAGGCACCTGTAGTGACTGCCTGATGGGAGAAGGGTGATTAGTCCATGAATGGGGTAAGAGGTGTCTTTGATAATACCTCCTCGCCCCAGAGACAAAGTTGTTGTTTTTTTGTAAATATTCCACATAGTTTGTAGTTGAATACCAGTGGTCGGTTTTCACCACTTCTGAAGCGCTTTACTATCTGTTGCAGTGTAGTTGCCATACCACAATGGTAAAATTTTTCCAGTATCCTGAACGCAGGCAGGACTTTTTAGATATCTTCACTAAATACAGGTGCTGTTATGCCTGTCTCTATTAGGAGATATTTTTCTATCAGGAAATAAGAGTTCAGAGATCAGATGAGGTTCTCCGAGATGTGGACTTCAAGGAACTTAAAGCTTGGTACAAGCTCAACAACAGCTGTGAAGAAGAGCTTGAGTTTAACAAAGATTTATTTATACTAATTTTGTTTTGATTTGTTTTAAATCGTGTACATAGTCCCCTCGCTTACATAGTCAATTTACCCATAGACCAGATATTTTTTTTAAGAACGTCTGTGTAGAGTAGAGAATTGATGCATGCAGCTGTTGTTTAAATGTCCTTGACTGGCCTCTGAAGGGACTGTCGCCATTATTACATCAGATGGACGAATGATTGTGGTGAGTATTGTTTATTTCCACACTTTACATTTATCACTGACAAATGTGCATTTCTTCTGTAAGTTTAATAATCTATTCATTATTTAAATCCTATGTATTGCATTCATTAAAAATACATTTCAAAATCAAAAAACGTCACACACTTCAAGATTTCATTGACCACTTTTAGCTTTGATTATAGTGCACTATGGGGGCATGATGTGTGAAAAAGATTCCACATTCTACCAGAACCACTCTTTCAATTTGACTCCTGGAATATATCTGTGCCATCAGGGTAAAAATAACTCCATTGATGTGATAACCTCAATACATTCTGGTCGACGACTGACTTCATTTTACTGCCACATAATGTTGCTGAGCCGAGATATGACTACCTGAAGCAACCCCAGATTATAACACTACCTTCAGGGGCTTGTACTTTGGCCACTAGGAATGATGGGTGCAGTCCTGTGAGTTCTCATCACTTCGTGCATATAGAAATGCTTTTCCTTTCACTATTAAACATAGCCCTGATTTCACCTTTCAGTTTTTTGCAATACATCTTCATCTCTTTTCATGATTTTCTTTCCTGACTACATATTTTCCGTAGTTGTGAGTTCAGCACTATTCTTACAGGTTTTAATAGAGTGATAACAGTTCTTAACCCAATTCCAGTCATTTCAAATCTCCTAAATTGTTTTCGGTGCTTGGTACAGTGCAATCATTTGACCAGTGTAAAAAAAAAACAAAAAAAACAGAGGTGTTGGAATAAAACGGATTCTAATACTGGTTCATGCTCTTTAATATTTTAATGAAATACATACAGATTCTCACATAGAGAGACTCTGATTTTAAACTTCTGTGTTTGTTTCTAAAAAAGTAGGCCAACTATTCAGAAGAGCTTGTAGTGCATAATAATATACGCTAGAAATAGTCGTCCTCTGTGTGACATTTAAGGGTTTGGTGAAGCTTAACACTGTTCTATGATGACTGTTAATAGCTTCCTTTCTAATGTGGATTAGAGTGTATTATCATTCCAGTCATTCTGTTCCGCCCTGGTTTATTCACACCAGCTAAAGAACGATATGTTCATGTCTTGAACTTTTTCAGGGAACGCTAAAAGGCTTCGACCAGACGATCAACCTCATCCTAGATGAAAGCCATGAGCGCGTGTTCAGCTCCTCCCAGGGAGTGGAGCAGGTGGTGCTGGGGTTGTACATCGTCCGAGGAGATAATGTGTAAGTCTTGGAACAAAATCGCCTCCATCACTAGGATACAAAAACAACTCTAAGGAATAAGAGTTTTGCAATGTAATAGTCGTCAGTTCAATACAAAGCTGTCAAGTTGAATTGCGCTGCAGTTTGGAAAAAACCCATCGGATGAATTATGGAAAGGCTAGTCTTAAAAGAAGGTCAGATATTGCCTAAAATGAGTTAATCATGTATTTCAAGAACTAAAAAGGTTTGTATTTGAGACCTTGATCTGCAAAGTCATGCTGTGTCAGAAGAGCATCACAACACAGACAGAAACCTGATCAGTTATCAGATACAAGCGGTCAAAATGGTCGGCATGTATTCATCAGAACCTGAGACGACAGCACACGCAATTATGTGTGACCTAAAAATGTTAATATATAATGTGTGTGTAGAGTGAAGAAAGAAAAGGAGAAAAACGGACCAGGCTCTTGTATAAAAATAGTGCATGCTGGGTGTCTGACTGACGCACTGCAACTCCCCCTCAAAGTGCCTTTTTTTTAGCAGCCTGTTTGGTGTTTTTCATCTTATACCACAGCAATTTGTCAACGATTACAGTGTTTAATTTATTAGTAAGCCACACATTATACATTTTATACTTACCTCTGATGTTGTGGAATGTGTGTAAGACAAGTTGGTTCCTGTTCTCACTTAAATTATTGCTACGGTCATGTCATTCCCTCATTTGTCTCTCAATCCTCCCGATCAGATATCTCTCGCGCTCTGACTTTCACTTTAAAAAAAAAAAAAGGCTTGTCATTTAACCTAGACATCCTAAAGCCTAAACTGGTCTGCCTTGAAAAGTTTTCTGTACTGATGACCTTTGCAAAGCACCATGACCCTTGCCAAGAGTGCCTAGGGTGCTTCCATAAATCATTAATTTAGCAGTTCCCAACGTTTGGAGCCACCCGTGCTTTTATCTAAGACACACACAATATGTAAACAAAACAAAAAGAATAACTTACATATTTAAAATATCTTTGTGTGGAGAGTTTTAATTATACTATACCTGTGTAATTATGATCTTATTTAAATCTAATTCCAACAACGGCTGCAGAAAAATCTTGTGCACCCCATGTGATCTTTGGTGCCCCCTTGAGGACGGTTTAAACTCAAGGTTGTTACCTTAAGATTAAGATGCCATTATTCATCACATGTAATTTACAGTACAGTGAAGGTATTTTTTCCGCATGTGCTGCATGGGACTTGAACCCCAGACATTGAAACTCAGTGACCCAGAGCCTTAACTGTTTGATCCACCGCTGCCCCATTTAATACAATAAACTCTATTATTAAATGTCTCCTAAAAAGTTACTGCATCTCAATGATTATAAGTTGTACTTTGTTAAACAACACCACATTTTAAAAAAACCAGTTTATTATTAGTTGAACATTAATGAATGTGTACAAGTACATGTATTAGCTGTTACTATAGTAACAATAACTTATTACTAATCTTATTAGAATGAGTGTATTTAATATGTGTAACTACTGTGCATGTTAGAGCTGTTCAAGCAGAGCTGTTGTAAAAATGTTTATTTTTCACAATTTAATTACCAAGGGAAAGTATACTGTACAGTAAAAGTATTGATCCTCCACTTATTTTTTTTAAATATTTGATGAAATTAAATTAGATTAAATGAAAGAAATGGGAACAAATGTTTTACTGTGACGGGCTTCAAAGTGCATAAAGATACAGTTTAAAAAACCTCAGCAGCAACCTCATTTCCCCTCTCGTCTGTTCTCACCACTCAGCATTCAGCATCACCGGTATACTAATCACCCGCTATTATCTGTCATCATCTCTACCTGTTTCTCACTGGGTCATGCCTTAGGTTAGATTTATTTTTAAACTTGAATGGTTCATAGGTCACTGTGTGGCTTAACAAACAAAAAACATTCTCCTGAAACCGGTCAGGTACAGGGACTGGACTAATAATCGGAGACCAGAAGTCCTTTAAAAGCCTTGAGAATTATTCCACAGGACTACATGAAAATACAAGAAAGTCTGGCTAAAGAAACGAGGGTTGGCTCTAAAAGTGTGTGTGTCTAGTGAGGTCAATAAGTATTTGATGATTTTGCAAGTTCTCTTACTTTAGAAGTCATAGAGGGGTCTACAATTTTCAGCATACGTGTGCATTTTTATTTGTGAATTACTGTCATAAGTATTTGACCACTTGCTTATCAGCCAGATTTCTGACCCTCAAAGACCTGTTACTTTGCTTTTAAATAGTCCAGCTACACTATGCTCATGATTCAAAATTAGTAGCACCTGTTGGAGGTTTAGATTAGCTGTCATAAAGACACCTGTGCACCCCACAATCAGCCAAAGTCTAAGTAGCAACATGGGCAAAACCAAAGAGCTGTTAAAAGACACAAGAGACAAAACTGTAGACCTTGGTAGCAGCTTGGTGAAAAAAGAACAACTGTTGGAGCAATTGTCAGAAAATGGAAGAGGCTAATGATGACTGTCAGTGTCCCTCGGACTGGGGCCCCACGGAAGATGTCTCCTCATGGGGTTTCACTGATGCTAAGTATGGTGAAGAATCAGCCCAGGTCTACACGGTAGGAGCTGGTCAATGCCGCGAAGAGAGCTGGGACCGTCGTTTCCAAGGCTATCTGTAATATACTAAAAGTCATGGTTTAAAATCTTGCATTGCATGGAAGGTTCCCTTGCTTAAGTCAGCCCCATGGGCCATCTGAAGTTTGCCAGGGACCATCTGGATAATCCAGAGGAGTCATGGGAGAAAGTCCTGTGGTCAGATCAGACCAAAGTAAAACTTTTTATTCTTAACTACATTCGCTGTGTTTGGAGGAAGAAGAATGATGAGCATCATACCATACCTACAGTGAAGCATGGAGCTGGAAGCATCATGCTCTGGGGGTGTTTTTCTGCACAGGGGACAGGAAGACTGCACTGTATTAAGGAGAGGATGAACGGGGCCATGTATTGTGACATATTGGGCAAAAACTTCCTTCCCTCAGTCAGAGCATTAAAGATGGGTCGTGGCTGGGTCTTCCAACATGACAATGACCCAAAGCACACAGCCAGGAAAAGCAAGTAATGGCTCCGTAAGAAACATATCAAAGTTCTGGAGTGGCCTAGCCAGTCTCCAGACCTAAATCCAGTAGAAAATCTTGAGGGAGCTGAAATTCTGTGTTTTTCCAATGACAGCCCCGAAACCTGACAGTTAGAGAAGATCTGTATGGAGGAGTTGGCCAAAATCCCTCCTGACGTGTGTGCAAACCTGGTGATGAACTACAGGAACCGTTTGACCTCTGTAATTGTTAACAAAGGCTTCTGTACCAAAGTGATCAAATACTTATTTGACACAGTAATTTGTTAAAAAAATAAAATAAAATTAATGTTAAAAAATCATACAATGTGATTTCCGGATTTTTCTTTTTAGATTATGTTTCTCACAGTGGAAATGCACTTATGCTGAAAATTTAAGACCCCTCCATGATTTCTAAGTAAGAGAACTTGCAAAATCACAGGGTGATGAAATACTTAATTGACCTCACTGTATATGCAGTCCAGTCACTGGACAAACAAGACCAGCTTAAGCTGTCCTGTTTCTGTGAGCCATCGTGACCTCTAGTGTCAGATTCCTGTTCAGTGAGTGGACTGATGTGGTCTTCTGCTGTTGTAGCTCATCTACCTCAAGCTTTGATGCACATTTGATTCTGAGGTGTTTTTTTCTTTTCACTATTGTAGTTGAATAGTTATGAGTTACTGTAGATTTCTTTTCGATTTAGACCTGTATCCTTCTCATCAACTGTGAGAAAGACTGGCTGTTTTTACTGGCTGTTTTTTTTTTTTTTTAAACATTTTTTTATTTTGTTGAAAGCCTGAAGATTAGCAGTTTTTTAAATAATGAAACCAGACCATTTGGCACCAACAACCATGCCATATGCGAAGTCAGAGATCATAATGATTTTTTCCCCCTTGTTCTGATGTTTGATCTGAGCATTAACTGAAGCTCTTTACCTGGATCTGCACAATTTTAGTGCAGATTTTATGTTTCTGGCAACATGATTGACTCATGAATGGATGGAGCTTTATGAATGCTTAGATTATGACAGTCACTGGGGTAAGAAATTCTTTATGTTAAAATGCCAAAATTCTGTTTGGGATGCATACAGAAGAGAAATATTTCGGTTCAGGAACAGTTTTCAGACAGGTGTGTAATACATTATTATTTGCCTAGCTATGTTTAGCTCCTCCTCATGTTTAGTGGATAAAGCTTCATCTGTGTGTGTGTGTGTGTGTTACAGGGCTGTTATCGGTGAAATCGACGAGGAAACGGACTCCGCATTGGATCTCGGCAATATAAGGGCAGAACCCCTTAACTCTGTAGTGCACTAAGTTTCCCCAGTGTGTAAAAGTACAGACTTATTCAAACCAACCACATCCACATGATTTTTCACTGGATCCCCCTCTCCGCTTCCTCTTCCACCTGCTTCCAGTGTCTGCAGAAATGAAATAGAAATTTTTCATGTTGCTTTTTTTTTTTTAATGCGTGTGACTTTTTTTTACATGTGAGAAAATAAATTGTAAAAGTTTTTGGTGTAAACCTGTTAATTTCTTGAGAAACAGAAACTTAGTCCTAATTTAGTCCTGCATTTGATCTAACATACAGTACAAAGCACCTGTGTAAATATCCTGTTAAGAGTTTCTCACGTTACTATCAGAGTCAATATAGCTATTCCTAGCAGGCCCTTGGGTGTGTTAGAGAACATATCCAAGCAAACATTATCGTAAAGGAGGAAAAACAAATCCAGGAATCCAGGAACTCCAAGTTCTGGAGTTCTGGGCTTGGTTATAAAACGCCCAAAGGTTTGAACATCCTCCAGCTCTATTACTATGGATCTTTGCCTAGAGGAGGCCTTCCACTAAGACTTTGGTTAAACATGGGATCATTCTGAGTAACATTCAAAAGCCCCAGTGTAACACTGAAGGATCTGGCGAAATCCACAGCTCAGACGGGAGAAGCTGTTCACAGCCTATCCATATCTTGGACACTCAACAAACCTGGCCTTTATGAAATCTCATTTGGCACAAATATGTGGGACATGGGTCTCTAGTCTGAGGATACCAAAACTGATTGTTTTTTTTGTTTGTTTGTTTTTTTCACTTTGGCATAGAATGATATGCGTTGCAGAAACCCCTAGCACTGACAATACGATCTCTGACAAAACCACGCTGACTCTGAAGCATGGTGGTGGTAGTACCATTTCTATCTAATCCCTTCTTTTTCCAATTATTATTAATTCATCTAATCTTAGGTACTCTAATCTTATTTAATTCTTTTTCATGATAAAGCTGGTCCTGAAGTACAGGGTTTGTTCTTTATTAGCTACTGATTTTAGTATTTTATCGTAGTAGTAGTTTTAATTAAATAAATTAATAACTTTAAAAAAATCATACTTCAGGATTTTCCTGTTTTGTTAAGAAAAAGATTTCAGTCCACAAGACAGATCCTCTGCTGCCATCTCAAGGCGAAATAGATAACAAAAGATAAAAATTCCAAGAGTATAAGGAAAAGCTTACCAGAAAGAAAATATTCCGAACTATATGCATGTCTCGGATAAAGTCATTTAAATCAATAAAATCTCCACAACCCAGAAAATGGCAATTTCATCTGTCCTGGTCCTGAATAATTATAATCATGAAATATAATCATTAAAATACTTTGTAAGTGATGCGTTTGCAATAATGTGTGAATCAATTCAACAACTGCTCCTTTAAACACCCTTTTCCATCAGTCATTATAGGTTATGACCAATGTATCACATCAGTAACCTTCACTTAACCCTGTTGCCTAATAACTTATTCAATATGTCAGAAGTTTAAAAGGAAGCTGCATCATCTGAATTCCCAGAAGATCACTCTCAAGAAAAGTGACTTCTTTTTTTTCTTTCATTTCAGTGAGATTGTGGTGTTGAACACTAAGGTCAGTTTGAAATTACAACCCTGTGACACAAACTACAAGTATCAGTAGGAAATATTAACAATTAAATCATTAGAACGTTCTTATTGAGGACTTGTGCTTTTAAAATGGATGCTATGGAAAATGTTAACCATATTTTGTGTGATTGCTAATACTGCAAAAACACACAAAATTCTATTACAATACTTTATTTATACTTTATAAAGCAAAATACAGCTAGAAAGATAGAAAGGAAGGAATTGTTGCCTTAGATAAATCACATTTTATTTACCTGCATATTTCTGTAGACTCCTTTCCTTAGTGCTGAAAATTATTATTTGAAATGAAGATGTTTATTTTAGTGTTACAAAATCTATCTAGCACCAGTCAATCAGTAAGCGCACACAACTCATGTGTATCTTTAGAGTCTGACGCTAAAAGAGACATCACTGTGTAGACAATCACAGATTTCATCATCTATCAAGTCTAAATAATGGTAAATAATGAATAGGATTAAATTAATCTGTTGGTCAGATTAAAGTCAGTTTACTGTTAATGTGAGGAAGCATCACACTCATATCAGGCTTTACAATCACTGGGTAAAATATTATGCAGAATCCACAGCTCATTTTTTAAGCTCGGTTAATTAAATTAAAGAAATGAATATAAAAAAAAAATCATTAAATTGTAATTATACTTGTGCCCATTTAACCTTTTTCTTTTCTTTTTTTTTATTCATAATTTAAATATATTATTTTTAGACTTTCCAGGACTATTCCTGGAATACATTTTCATTTATAGGATTTGGCAGATACCTTTATCCAGAGTGATTTACATAAGTGCTTTCAAGTTTTCATCAATAAATATATCCTTCCACTGCTTCACTAGGTTACTAACCAGAAGTACGATCAGTCAGACTGATGGGAAAGTTTTTTTTGTTGTTGTCTATACCGCTTTATCCTGAATACAGGGTCATGGGGGGCCCGGAGCCTATCCCAGGAGACTTAGGGCACGAGGCGAGGTACACCCCTGGACAGGGTGCCAAGCCATCACAGGGCACACATACACACATTCACACACCATGGGCAATTTGAGAACTCCGATTAGCCTAATCTGCATGTTTTTGGACTGTGGGAGGAAAACGGAATACCCGGAGGAAAACCACTAAGTACGGGGAGAACATGCACACAGAGGTGGGAATCGAACCCGGACTCTGGAGGTGCAAGATGACAGTGCTAACCACAAAGCTACTGTGCCATCCTGAAGAATATATCCATACTTAAATTAGCACTTTTTCATTAATTATGTCTACAGCTGGTCCCACTATTGGACGTACACCGATCATCAAATATATCCCAAGGAAAGGTCTTATAGTGTCATGCTCTGAGGTGTCAGGGCCACTTTGTTATCTGGTTATCATCATTCCCACATTGAAGCATGGTGGTTGTAGCATCATGAACTGAGCCAATTCCCACCAAATAATATTTTTTCCATAACTTTGTCCTGGCCTTGTTGGTTAATGCTGTATAACTCCAGCCTTAAACATACTCTGGGGTTTTCCATTCATATTGAGATCATGTGACTTTATTGTCAACAATAAGCAACATTCAATTATTTATGTGGCTGGTTGCACTAAAAATAATTCAGGGGTAAACATCTGAATTGAGCACCTGTGGTGAATACTTGTGCAATCACAACTTTAAAAATTTTCATTTGTAAATAAATTTGAAACAATTTTGATGTATTTATTATTCACATTTCAAAATCATGGGCTATTTTTTTTTTGTAGATTAATAAAGTGTAATCCCAATTATGTTAGCTCATCCAATTTTGTTCCAGTACAAACGTAGAAATGTTAAAGTAAAATAAGTAAAACTTATGCAATGTATTCCACTATATAAATTAATTAAAAGTTAATCTGAAAAAGTGCATGGTGCTTGCACCAGGTTCAGACAGCTATGCCAGACAAGACATCAGTTTGCTAGGATGAACTCTGCCACTCGAGCACTGTCCTGGAAATCGTCCCTACTGCCAAGGACCAAAGCCTCCTGCAGGTCAGCGTGCTGCTTTGAGCTCAGCGTTGCACAATCATGATGGATCCTGATCCATTCCTGACCTGCCAGACAAGTTAACATTTAGTTAGCATTGTGTCCTTCAGTAAATGTACATACACACACACACACACAAAATGTACTACCCACCTTTCTTTATCTGTTGCCCCAGGTCTACCAGTAGCTCTGCTCCTACACTGTGGTTGATTGACTGGCCAGCTTTAATACGGCCTGCTCCTAACTTGTGCAACACCATGGCTATAACCATACCATCTATCCCCAAAACTGTGCCTGAAAATCACATACTGGTAAGCTGATCAAAAGACTCTGTTTCAACATGTCCTCATAAAATTGTGACGATATTCTTTCTGAAAGAACAATATGATGCGTTTTTATACCGCAGTTGAATGTTGCATGTCAGCCACCACATTCTTACCTTCATCCAATGCCTCAAGCTCTGTCTGGTACTGTGCACACTTTAGATGCGTAAAGTATTCAGCCTTTTCTGAGCAGAGGGATTGGCTTATATGCGCAGCCACACCTTGCGCCTCCAGCATGGCCTGAAACTTTTGCAAAGCCTTTCCATTCATCAGGACATCACTGATTGCATTCTGTCCAGCCTCTAAAGTAGCCGATCGGCCGCTCATCTGCAGCAGGTAGCCACCTACACGTAATAACACACTGTTGTAAGTGTTTAGCGTTGACTTGTACAGGAGGTAGAACCACTGGGTCAAGAGCATTAAGGAAAACCCTGGCTGATGGGAGACATGAAGCCATTCTTAGGCCACATGGAGATGGATGGATGGATGGATGGATGGGTATTCAGTACCACCTTACTGTTAACTGATGGATAAAATCTGCCCTTAAATGAAATACTACGAACAGGAATCACCAGGGACCAGATGACACAATATTATCACGATATCTAGGTGCCGATCCGATTTGTATTGAATTCTATATCACAATTTTATTAATATCCAGACTTGATATAAATATACTTGATATATGAATCGCCACACAAAAGAAAATGTTTTTTCCACCATGTCTAGGAAATATTTATCTATCATTAGCTACTACTTCTGTGTGTGCAGTGTACCAAAAGCAAAAGAAATAACACAATATTTACTCAAATAAAAATGGATGGTTGCATCAGGAAGGGCGTCCGGGAAAGTTGTTGTGAGGATTGGACGGTCCGCTGTGGCAACGTCATAACGGGGGCAGCCGAAAGACCAACAAGAACTCAAAAAACATTTTTATTGGACGTCTAAGGGGAGTTGATTGCACAGATATTCTTGTTAAATGCAATCAACATCTTAACTTTCTGTAAATTGATATACAGAAAGAATTTGTGCTGGTGTAAAAGTATGTCGTTGTCTTCTATTTTCTCCTCGATTTAGTCATCTGTCTATTCCTTTCCACATGCCAGCTTGCCCGTGATATCTAATACCTGCTTCTTCGAGCCCTGTGTACCTCATATCTGCCCTCTTACACATACATGAGCTCATAGACACATGATTCGCTAGTGCCCCTGTGATTGACAGGAGAGGGCGGGTGTGGCGCCCACTGCTAATTTTGCTCTCACGGCTCCATGTCTCAGATAGCTGTAGTATCGTCAGGATTTGAAAAGCTTCTGCAAGAACTTCCATTCAGCTCTGTTGCTTGTAAAAAAAAAAAAAAAAAACGTTTTCAGGCATTTTGGCATGATTCATGTCAGATACTGTATATACTATAGTAGCAGTAGGAAACGACTATATTGATTATGCTGAAATTTGATGGAGAATCCCTTTAAAAGTCATCCAACTTCGAAATCTCTCTGACTTCATTTGACAAATCTATCTTACCCAGTGACGTTACGAGGTTCTTCAGGTCATCAGGCCCACGCCCTTTGAGGCATTCCAAGGCTTCATATACCTCCAAAGCATTTCCCACACATCGGCCAATGGGAGAGTCCATCCGGCTCAACACCGCCCCTGTTTTTATATCCAAACTGTTTCCCACTGCAACCTACGGATACAGAGCCAAAGTTATTGAAAGCAACGTCTCTCTCTTTGTGTTCCTCACATACACACATGGCTAAATCCCACCAGTGACTGGGCAAGTCTCCGAGCGCTGTTCAGGTCTTTGTAGAGAGCAGCCTTACCAAACTTCACATCTAACGTAAGTGCACTTAGACCTTCAGCTGCCTTCTTTGACATTATTGAAGCTGTAAAAAAAAAAAAAAAAGAACAAGAACAAATATACACACAACATGAAGACAAGCAAGACGCAAGCCATGGGTAGATCTTCTTGATTAAATTTCTTCAGGTGATCTCACCTGTGATAAGTGGGATACTGTCCACCGTAGCGGTGATGTCCCTGAGAGCGTAGAGGACACGATCTGCAGGTACCAGAGTCTCTGTCTGACCCACAATGCAACAGCCGACATCTTGGAGGATCTGTTTCATCTGTCCACAAAGACATGCTGATTCTGAACAGGTTCCAAGTACAGCACCGTCCAAGGTCATTTCATATCTACTAATGCTAAAGAATAGCCGGTGTGTGGTAGTCTGATAGGTAAATACTGTATATATATCGACTGCAAATTCTCCATATCTACTTGAATGAATCTGAGATTAGTTTTGTAGTGTTGCTGGCTGATTTGTTTTCATGTCCTAACAACATCTACTGGTAAAGTACACATCTTGTGGAACGACCATTAGCACGTTCCCATTGTCTCTTGTGTTATACAGTAGCATCTACAAACATCTGTTGGATCACTTGCCTCTATTTCCTCTCTTTCTCTTCATTTACTTTTACATTTATGGCATTTGGCAGACGCCCTTAGTCAGAGTGACTTACATTTATCTCATTACACATACTGTATGAGCAATTGAGGGTTAAGGGCCTTGCTCAAGGGCCCAATAGTGGCATCTTGTTGGTGCTGGGTTTGAACCTGAAGTGTTAAGGCACAGCGTCTTAACCACTGAGCTACGCCTGCCTCCCTTACTCTTGAAGACAGAAAGCTTGTCATCATCAAAAAAAGAAAGGAAAAAATGTCCTCTCTCTTGAAGACTTTCCTCTAAATAACAGATTTACATTAGACTGTTACCAAATTTCACAAATGCTAAATAAACAATTACTAATACAATAATTTCACCATATCAACAAGTATAAGTTTTAGATTTTCACCAAATTTAAATGCACCCTTTTTTTAATTACACAATGAACGTTCTGATGTGTTGGACATCATGATACATAAGAGCAAGCACATTAATATTAACCTGTAATTTTCCGTGCAGTTCATGTTATCAATATTCCCAGTAATGAACACTCTCTGACCAATCAGATTTGAGGATCTCTCAGTTCTTGTGTACCTGTTCTACGGACATGTGGACATTGAAACCTGGGATGGACTCCAGTTTGTCCAGTGTGCCTCCAGTGTGAGCCAGTCCGCGTCCGCTTATCATAGGGACCTGTGTGGACCAGAAACCGATTAGACAACAGTTCTGAATTCAGTACTAGTCCAAGAATATGATGACTATTGGTTATATTAAGCATGGAATTAATAAGAATCTCATTTATTTACCTTGCAACCACAAGCAGCCAAAGCGGGAGCCAGTGGAAGGCTGACCTTGTCCCCGACCCCTCCTGTCGAGTGTTTATCCACCACAAGCCCCGCCCATTCCTCAGGCCAGTGCAGAACTTCACCAGACATCATCATCTCCTTTGTCAGCATCATGGTTTCCTCTGCAACCATGCTCTTCTGCCATATGGCCATAAGCATTGCACCTAGAAAATACATTATTAGGTTTGAGGCATAATTCATAAACACATTTTTCTCCAAATTTCTCCATCATGTGTAAGAGTGTCTTACTTTTTAACATTCTCCCAAACACCCTTCTGGTGTGATCCTTTGGACAATGTTGGTGTATAGTAAAACGAACTATGAGTTGTGATAGCTGTAATAATAATACTTTTATTTTACTTTAATAATACTTTTCATATTATTAAACATATGAAATACATTAATTAGGGGTAAAAGGTCATTTTACGAGGTAAAAGTAAGACTACGAATAGCAGGTTGTTAATGGGAGACAGGGGTCCAGGTGAACCGAGTACAGATTTCTAAACATCCCTTCTGCAGCAGATCCATGTTGCAATGTATCAAGGCACTTAAATTTTTTTTTGTTATCCTTTAGCTGGAGGCAGCTCATCAGACCAGAGACGAGCCACAGCTAGAGGCCGAGGCATCGTGCCCATTCAGTTTGAGCGTGCCCCGTTTCTTAGCTGGGTGAAGAAACTGTTAAATTCTATTTTCGCAGTAGGTGATTTGATTAGTCTTGCTAATACAATTCTGAAGCCCAAGGTGCATTCCTGTATGTTTATATTCTCATTTGAAGTCTGAATGGTGCACACGGTCACCCCTCTTTTTTGAGTGTATTTGGTTCATTAAAACTGGAGAGTGCTGTGTAGAATCGGATGAAAGAGTACACCGCTCAGCAGCGTGGCTGTTGGAACCAAACAGAGATATTACCATGATGCACAACTGCAGTCGTGTTAACCGCAGTGTGAGGTACGAATAGCCGATCTCAACTCATGACTTGAGATCAGTATGACTTTAATAATAAGTGTATAAATTACTAATAGCTTCGGAATTTCCATTTGTAAAGTGATTAACCCTCAGGGATTAACTCATAAGTTACAACAATCTAGCTTGTTGTCATTTGCTATCATTAAGTTACTTTATTTGCCGGATGAAATTACCAGTTCAACACTGAAATATATCCTACAGCAGGAGATGACCAAAAGGTCTTTTTTTATAGATAGTGATGAATAAAATAGTGTTAAAATAGTTTTAAAATAGTTTTTTTATTTTATAAACAATGGTGTTATCTAATCGGTCTTTGCCACAATAATATAATGATTTTACTAAAGGTATAATGATTATGATAAACATTAAAACCAATCATTTATGGTTGGTTTGGTGTGAATATGAACAGAAACATAACCAGAGATATTCTCATAATATTGAAATTGAAACACACACACACATATACTCCTCTGTAGAATGAGTATTTTAGATTTTAGATGATGATGCCATGAAATAATGTATGAAACCTCTAGCTGGATACTCTACTTCAAAAGGGAAATGCTTCATTGTTTGGACAAAAAAAAGGTCACCATTTCAGAAGCGTCAAATTATTGGGCTGGATCAAGCAAAGAAAACTACTAAGGAGATTTTAAAATGACTGGAACTGAAATAAGAAGCAATCAACACATTATTAAGACCTGGAAGGTTTATGGAAGAAATCTGATTGAGGGAAAAAATCATAAATTGAGATCACTTAAAAACTCTGTGAAGTTGCTTGATAAAAAAAAAAAGGGGGGGGGGGGGTGCTAAAAACCGCTGTGTGGACTAAAAAAAAGGGGGGGGGGCGCTAAAAACCGCTGTGTGGACTAAACATCTTTGTCTCTTTAAGAAAACCACTTATTAGTGAGATTTATCAGAAAAAAAAAGCTTTAATTTGCTAAGGAGCATAAAAATTGGACTTTGGAGCAATGAAAAAAGATCATGTGGTCTGATGAGTAATGGGCGTGTCAGGGTAAGAAAGGAAAAGCGTGAAGTGACGCATCCATCATGCATATAGTAGTGTCCATGGACAAGCCTCTGGAGACAGTGTTATGATCTGGTGTTGCTTCAGTTGGTCAGGTCTAGACTCAGCAATGTTATGTGGCAACAAAATGTAGTCAGCTGACGACCTCCATGTACTGAATGACCAGGTTATCACGTCTATGGAGTTTCTCTTCCCTGATGACACAGGCATATTCCAGGACTCGTATTGTGAAAGAGTGCTTGTGGGAGTGTGAGGAATCATTTTCACCCTTGACAGAATGAAATCTTAGTGTGTGTGACTTTTAGGCCAGGCAGTGTACTGTATTTACATTCTCTTGCCTGAACTGATAACATGGCTTATTTTAAAAAATAGTGATGAAAACAGATAAGTGTTCAGAGAAATATGGATTTGTTCAAGACAAAAGTGGTAACACGAGCCAGCGCTATAAAACAAATTAGAACCATGTCACACCGTCTTATTTATACCCCTCAACTAATAATTAATGGTTAATAATTAAATGTTAATTAATGTGCGTTTTTAACATTTTTCTGCTAACGGAGTAAAACTTAGGCTCTAGGAGCTCGAATGCAAATATTTCCTCTTAAATAATATCTTGGCTTTGGCTTGATGATAAACTCCTTCGTATCTTACTTACATTATGAGGTTAGGTCTGTATAGAGTCTCACCTATTTGACTCTCCTGAATGGTGTGTGATTTGACTCCCTCTATAAAGGCGTGGATCTCCTCTGCGCTCAGCTGACCACCGTCCCGTTTTCGCCTGATCATCTCTGGGAAACTGATAACGCCCATTGCGTGTGACATCCTTGCACTCAAGTGCTTGTGCTTCTGTCGGCTGTGTGTGGCAGAAGGCAAGACACAAAAAACACAAATACTGATTTAGCTGAACCAAGGTTAGGACATTTCTTATTTATTTAAATTAACATTGACTCTGTTTAAACTGTGATTAAACAGTGCGTGGCAATGATGTTTGAATTTACACCTACAGTGTTAATACAACTGCAACCAAACACAATGAGATTATTACAGATTATTACAGTACAAGAATTAATTATATGGAGAATATACTGTACCGTATACTGAATATCGAATATCAGTTAATGTCTTCAGACCAATATTTAGAATTTTTCTGTGCAGCAAATAATCATGTACTCCTAAACAATCAAAAAAATCTGAACATCAAACATTTTATCTCCCTCACACAGTTAAATAAATTAGGCAATTTTCTAAATAATAATAATAACTTCATGAATTTCATCAAACTACCAAGAAAATATTCCTACAAAGCCTACCTGTTACAGTTAGACAGATATGCACGCTGACTACAGAGCTGTAAACTCCCAAGTTCAGAAGTGTGTATACCACTTACAGCCTCTAATCCAATCGCCTGGCACTCTCAGGTCCACCTGCCAGTCACACATTAACTATGACAGCCACTGCTTCTGTTCTGCTGCTTTTTACTGTATTACACAAACCCATATGATTACAGCAATACTCTTTCTTGAGTAAATTCTCAAGAATTACTCTATTACATTCCTTTTTGCTGAACGAGCAAATGTGTCGAATGTTTGATTAAGAGAAACTGAGGCTTATTGTGACAGAACTGTGATTTAGATGAGTCAAAGTGTACACTTAGTGTAAGAACTGAATTTGGATTGGAATGGAGAACAATTGTGTGTGTGTGTGTGTGTGTGTGTGTGTGTGTGTGTGTGTGTGTGTGTAAAAGAGAGAGACAGACACTTTATTCATCCTTATGGAAATCACAGTTGTTGGATTGCGGAATAGACTATGCAGGGTGTAACACGTTAAAGCCAAAGCTCAGTGGTGGGTTTCTTGCCTGCCAAGCACAATGCCCAAACCCCAGCCACTGGATGCAGTGCCGGTCCCACGCCCGGATAAAATAGGAGGGTTGCGTCAGGAAGGGCATCCGGCGTAAAACCTATGCCAAGTTGTGTGTCCTCGACGTGAGTTGAAAGCCTATCAGCAACAACAACAATGTTCCAATCACATGTAACGACATTGCACAACACTAGCTAGGCCAAGTCAATACCAGCAACACAGCACATCAATGCAATATCGCCACCTACTGGATATGACTGTCATTGAGGGTCAATCGCTCAGCTCAGGAAATCACACTTATGTATGCCTTTGCAGTCCATGGCGATGACTGTATGATGAATTTTATTTGTCACATACACAACCATACACAGTATGATATGCAGTGAAATGCTTATACGACTGTCCATGATCTAAAATAGAAAGATTTTTTACTACAGCAGGAAAAATTGCACTAAGAAGTATTATTATTTTTTTATTTAAAAAAATGTACTGGCTGAATGTACAAATCTACAATTACAATTACAGTAAAATAGTATTAAAATAGAAATATATAAAATGTATATATGTAAGTTCCACCGGTTGTGCAGAATGTGCAGTATGCAATAAGAATGTGTAATCTAAAAGATTATAAAAAATAATATGCCCTAATAATTATTCCACTTTACTCAAGACATAGAAGTGAGATCTTATTCAATTAATTTATCTTTATTTAACCCAGTGGGGGAATTTAAGAAGTATTTTTAAAGGAATCAGAGCAAATACAAAATAAAAGTAGTCAAAATGGGTAGGATTAAATAAGGTTATACTCCTTCCTACTCCTTTTCGAACATATTCGTTCTGCTTGTTTATTTTATTTTGTTTGTTATTTTGTTTCATGTTCGAAATAAAGTCATCAAATCAAATGATTACATTAAGTTGTAGAAGAAACTGTCGGGTTCTCAACACGAACATTTGACTGTAACTTCGGCATTTTGTCGAAACACTTAATTGGACGCTGGTTGATGACGTATTAGCCGGCCATAGAAGCGGTGTTTATATGTTTAAACGCGTCGCTAAGAAAGAAAAAAAGCTGTTTTAATTAAACTGAAGTTCGCGTGTTTGTCACAATCACCAACACGCATTTCAATTTAGAAGACAAATTAACGAGTTATTTAAAACGCGTGGCGCGAAACTAATTCGTTAAAAAAAACAGATTCTTCTAAACACGATGGATTTTAAAACGCGACGAGATCAAAGGTTTATTGTTTTTTTAATTAACGTAAGTTTCCTTAAATATGACAGAACGCAAGCGGAGGGTTGCCAGCGCCACGAAAGAGAAATAACGGACTAGAGGGCAGAGGGTGGTGGGACAACTTTGTTGTTGTTGTTGTTGTTGTTGTTTTTATTCTGGGTGGGGGCAAAAGTTGTTAGTCCTTGTCTTTCCCTTTTTTTTTTTTTTTCTAAAATTTGACCCTAATGGTATTTTTTGTTTTCATGTTTAAGTTCGATGAGCATCAGGACATTCCACACTCCCAAATAAGAGACAAGTCGACATTAACTACACCATTTCCCCTCTGGTGTGTGTAGACTGGTTAGATATTATTCTGAACAATTTCACACAGAACAGAAGAACGATACATTCCTGTGAAACTGTACAGTACTATGAATATGTGTTTTATTTGGTGGCATTACATAGTGTGAGCGATTTCACTAATTGCATGGCTGTATAAAGTTAGATGTGTGTGTTTTTTCCAAGACCTTCCCTGACCAGGGAAAAAAAAAGCCATCTGAGACACAATTCACTCTGAGAATGAAAACCAGGCTGAGAAATTGTTAAGTATCAGACAAGTGTATGTCCATACGCTTACGAGCCGGCTGAATCGGTGCAGAGAGACAATCACACAAATGCATGATGTGTCTGAAGCTCTCAATTATCAGCAAAGAGAGCATATTTAAACTTTTGACCAGGTGTAATGTGCCATGTACGTCCATACATCAAATTAACAAGTCATAGAGAGACCTGGAGGCAGACAGAGTATAGGAAACACATTAGCATTGTCCGGGTAGACAAAAGTGCTCCAAAAGGGCCCCTACATGCTGTTTGTCTGTATATTCATGGACACGGGCACTAGGAAGTGTTACGGTAAGGTGATGTAAGGAAGCAGGAAAAACAATGAGGGGGTTGTTTTATATGTGGAGATGTGCGAACATTCACATCATATCACAACATTTTTACAGGTTTGTCATGTCAAAATGTTTGGCAGAAAAAAAAAAACATTGCATATTACAAATTTTATGTCTTTTAAAGAGACTTGGTAATATTCCCAGACTGGCATGATTGTCCACTCATGAATGTTCACACCTTCACAATAATATTGGTTTGTCAGCCAGCTGAGAGGCATTCGATCTGTAAAAATTAAGTGATTATTGACGGATTTTAATCGACAGCCGATCAAAATAATTTGTACATTTATATATGTTTGCATTTGAGTTGGTAAAATGTTGCAGTTTCTCTATAATCTTACAGGTGGTGCACTCTAAACTATTCACACACTGACAGGCAGCACAGCATCTTGTGTGATAGGAGCAAAAAATTTGCTAAGTTCGATTAGTATTGTAGCAAAATCTTTAAAAAATAATAAAAAAGGATGTTTATAAAATTGTAATGATAAGAAAATCACAATAAAAATCAAAATGGCACCTTAGGTATCATGTTAATATCATTTCAGATGGTCCTTGGTGATTCCCATCCCTTATATTTAGCTGCTTTCTCTTATCTCTCTATCTTTCTCTATCACTGTTTGGCTTCCAAACTAAAAATCACCTGTTTTATGCACAAATACTTTTGGTCTTAATAATTTTAAGAGAGAGAGAGAGAGATATCTTTGCTTATACCAGGATGGCACAGTTTATCACTGCACAATGAGCATGACTCAATCTGTCCTTTCTCTTTTTTTTCTGGCCCTACATTATGCTTTCTTTCTTATTTATGTTCTTAAATCTACAGTACTGCTGTTTTTTCTTTTACCTCTAAAATTATCAGACACTCTTTGACAATACTGTTTCTTAATCTGGTCATGCCAGTGAAGCCTATTTTAGCTGAAGTGGACTGACGGAGAGAAAGAACGCTAACATGACTAGCCAGTCACTTTGCCTTGATTTTTCTTCTTGAAATAGCCCAAAAAAATAGATCGGTTTTTATAACCTGAGCTTTTCTTGACGTCTGGGAGTGCCTGTCTTCCAGCTATGCGTCAGAGCTGTTTGTCTGTCCCTCTCCTCTCGACTTCAGACGCTGAGTGCAAGTACAGTTCCACTCTGTAAGTCTCAGTCTGCCTGATGCTTAGCTTTCAAATGCTTCCACCTCAATGTGAAAATATTTGGTGCCTCAGCCTCAAATACAGAACAGTAACCACACAGTCAGTATTGGCAAGTACATTAAGGCACATACTGTACCAGTGACTTTTCAGTTGCAGGTTTTTATTTCTTTCCGTTTTAATTCATCTAGGATCTGTAGTCCAACTAGTGACCATGGAGGCCACTACTACTACGACTGTGGTAGTAAAATGACCGTGTCAACATTCACACTTCCGACAATTTGGGAACGCCAATTAGCCTAGTCTGCATGTCTTTGGATTGTGGTAAGAAACCGGAGTACCATGAAGGTTCAAGGCAACCTCTAACCTTTATTTTAATACCATATATTTTATCATCCCAATTGTCCAGCGGCCCACCGGGACAACCACCAGTAGTCCCACTACCTGTGTAATACATCATTACATGCGATCACCATAAACTATCTATGTATCATTTGTTCATTCGATATGAAATAAAAAAATTTAAAACCCCCTTGTATTTTTTAATATTCATTTCCAAAACCAGAATGAATAACTGGATAATTTCAAATTTTCTGATTTTGTGCTCAAATTAAAAATGGACAAAATGGAAGCGATCACATTCCTTTTTTTTCCCCATCAGACACAAATAGTATCATCCAGTTTTTAGTTGTTTCTTCATGTGTTATTTATTATTATTCTCGGTGTTGTTTTTATTATTATTACTATCATTATTATAATTATTATATTTTGTACATGAAGAGTATAGTGATTGACTTCCTTGTAGGCTAATGGTTTAACACCCTTAAGGTCATGGTGCTATACTTTTTAATGATACCATGGACGACTGTATGATGGCATCAACACTAAACCCAAAAACAAAAATTACACCATTTCTTTCACAAAGCTAACAATGTAAGTAGATTTTAATTATACAATTTACCCAGTTTATGTTCAGTCCGATTTTTAACACATTTCCCTTATCTTTCAAATTTCACATTTTTGCTTCTTTATTGATTGAATAAGGATATAATCTCCACTAGCCTAAATAAGTAAAGTCGAATGTTTTAATCTTGCTGTACGTAGAATAAAATAAAATAAAATAATATCATTAAAAAGCAGAATAAAAGCAGAACAATAGCTGGACTTGCTGAAAGTGAGGAGAAGCCTATTCAAGTGATTCAATCAATGGACTTATTTATAAGTACGTATTTTCGTTGCAAAATGAATGTTTACATTGTTCTGGATAAAGACAATGGCCTGTTTTTTTTTTTTTTTTTTTTTTTTTCCCGGATTCTATTTCTGAGGACAATGAGACAGGCCTGAGTCAGGTTGAAAGAGACAGAGACCTCTGTTATACTATTAGAATAAAGCAACAGATCTATCAGTGTCTATTCACATAATGGGTAACATTACTGTATACAAGGAATCATTATAAATGTAAACATACCCTAGGTGGTAATTATCAACTCCATACCAGACATCGGTGTAAGAGTACTTTTTACATGAAACATATTTCTACTTTCTGCTTTAGTTTATTTGATTGTAACAAAAGTACTACATATTGTAGATTTAATATTTTACATTGTTTTCTATTGGCATTTGGTGCTCTTATTGTCTTTTTTAGGTCACAAAGCATTGTGTAAGTGACAAAATACGTTTTTCTTTGATTTTTGAGTTAGATCATGCATGAAGATGATTGTTGTGGATCTAGGCCTGTGTTGGCCAGTGCTGCCTCCTGTGTGTCCATGGCTTCATAAAAAGTTAGTATGGCATCATGACCTTTAAAAAGCTTTTAAGAAAATCTTTCCTGCGCCCCTATGTTTAGGCTGAATATATGATGTGTTAAAGCTGAAATGTATTTTTGTAGAGGAAATAAGATCTCTGTTTTGGCAAGGTTAGCCGAAAAGGTACGCCATAAGTAACTGCCATGAAAACAATAGATCCATCACCTGGTGTGCCAGATAGCAAATATCTTTCAAGCTCAGGTTAAAAGGTCACCACGTCCAGTGACACTTGAGATGATTTTTAAGTGCTCTCGAGAAGCAAATAAGGAACTACCTTACATGTAGAGGAGCCATTAGTTTATTCTGAGGGACACATTATTATTATTATATATATTAATTAATTTGCAGTGAGCACTTTATCCTGATTTTTTGTCCTAGAGAATCACAGGAGATGAATTTTCCTGATGAATTACAACACTTTAGCCATGCCACTGATCTGGTTTCTGAGCTTGGTTCTGGTTGAGCATGACACAATCCATCCAAGCAGTAAAATAACACAGTATTCAGATTGCATTGCTGCATCACTGCTCTAGGTTCCTGGTTTGATCCTGAGCTCGGCTTGTTGGCCCTTTAGAGTTTAGTATGTTATCTGTGTCCACTCAGTTCCTCATTTCTTTTCAAAACTATACTGGTGAATTGTCGACAGAGTACAACATAAATGTTTTCTATCATTTCTAACATGTTATTTATCACTAAATTAAAATGTGTGATTGGTGACAAATTCCTGTGGTGTAAGAAGAATAAAACACTAATATAAAATATTAATTAAACTTTGGGCTGCATTACATCACTAACTAATCCAACTGAAATCATTCTGATTAGAAAATTCAAGAAATTTTCTGTTGTTTTTGAGTTGTTTAGGTGGTAATTGGGAACTCTGTACTCAAGGATAGTTGTATAAGTATAATCTGACAATTGTGAGACCTTTTCTGTCAAAATGCTTTCCCCTATTTAAAAAATAATAATTTCCAGGGCCCCTGCCAGGACACTATGATGATTAGGCTGAAAACAAGAATATGTGATATGTTAAAGCTGAAATGTATTTTTGACGGACGGTGATTCAATAAGATGTGCATCTACACACGAAATGCACAAAGCATTTATTCAAAATGTATCTATTTTAACATGTGCAAAGTGATCCTGTCCACTGTGAAGTGTTCAATCTGCTGGAAATTTAACAGAAGATGTAGAAAAAGATCCAACGTTGAGGTTAAGTTAGGCTTACCATCTTTACTGATAAATTTCATCTTCTGCATTTTGACTAGTTATATATGTATTTCACTGAGTTTACCGATCAGGAACGGAAGCAAAATGTTCTTCCTGGAAACTTTTGATGTCACCAATTGTTACCCCCATGTGGGGCAAATATGCACAGAAAGAATATATTTGGACCAAGTGTTTACATGGCTAATATTTACCCGTTGAGCGGATAATGAAAGGGTTAAACCACACCTCTGACTGAAAATTCAATCTGATTGAGTTCTCACTGAGGTGTTTATATGATGCATTTATTTAGCTATTATTCCCATTATTAGTAAAACATACGGTTCTGTGTAAACACCTACTGCATCATGGATTATTTTCTGTAAAGCACTTCCAGGAATGATTTATCTTTTACACATAGCAGTTTACTTTAGACAGTCAGTGAGTTGATGCCTGTTAGTCTGATCTTTAAATATAATTCTCTTTCTTTTTAAGTTTATCTGTGGGTGAGATACAGTACTGTGCAACAGTTTTGAGCCACCATTCATTTCTTCTTATCGAATAAAATTAAATGAAAGACATTTGAACAAATGTTTAACCGCAACAGGCGGCAAAGACAGAATTTAAAAATTGGTTGTATATGTACATTCATCAGGCAGGGGTAGGCGTTAGACTGAAGGTTCCAGGTTCAAACCCCAGCAAATCCGAATCAGAGCAATGCCCTTAACCCTCAAACAGATGTAACATGAGATCAAATGTAAGTCATTCTGGATTTAAGGACAAATGCCGTAAATGTATGTAACATACCTCGGCAGCAACCTCATTTCCCTTCTCGTCTGTTCCAACCACTCAGCATTCAGAATCACCAGTATACTAATCACTGGCCTGATCACCTGTCATCAACTGCACCTGTTTCTCACTGGTTCATGCGTTAAATTAGAATGTTTTCATACTTGAATAATAACTGGAATTGAATAATTCATGGGTCACTGTGTGGCTTAACAAAACAAAAACTAAAAATCCTTTGAAACTACTCAGGTACAGGAACTGGACAGAAAATGAAAGACAAAAACTTGGCAAAAATGAGAGCCAAAAATAAATAAATAAAATCCTCTAGGAAGCCTGGCGAACTATTCCTCAAGACTGCACTAAAAATACAAGAAAATCAGAGTCTTTAGAAAAATAAAAAAGATGAAGAAATAAGAGATGACTCAAGACTTTTTGCACAGTACTTTACGTCAAAGGGTTTTCCCAACCTTTATGAGATCACTTTGACTGTAACTGTTACAGCCTAAATGACTCAATGACTCTATGAATTAATAATAATTAAAGGAATCAGCTAAAAATAATATAATATATCTGAGTGCATTATAAACCTAACTGTGCAGACTAACATAGATTTGGGAACTGCTGATTTCTTGTACTGCTGATTTCTCGGAGTGCTGACCCACTCATCACTCATCAGGCTAAAATGCTTAAATATGTGACCAGAACAGCACAAGCAGTGAGTCATCCTGCATCATCATAGACATCCTTTTGCTTGAATTAGTGTTTTGTACTCTTTCAAATGAGGGGGTAATGCATTCAGACTTGTCAGTGAGGTTTCAACATGGTTTCCTTTATCAAAAACACTGTCATACAAGGCATGTCCTTAGGTGTTTAAACAAGGATAGAAAAAGACTATTTTAAAAGGTGTTGTTTTCCTTACGCTTGCTTACATCTTTTCATTGAGAAGCTCCTGGTCTTTTAACACCTTTCAAAATTCACATGATCAACTACACAGATATAATAATAATAATAATAATAATCAACACTGAGTTTGCTTTTTGTTTTTGTAATTGCTTTAGAGAATCTTTCACATGTGCATAGCACTGCACCGTATTTGTGTTCATTCAGTTATTGAGATTCAGTTTACTGAAACATCACGTGATGCTGTGTGCAGTTTTGTGGCAGTCCAGAACTCGAATCATAGAGGTGGATGAACACAACACAGACATGGCCAGGCTCTTTCATTACGTTTCATTTCATTTCATTTCATTTCATCCAGGACAATCTGCCAGATTCACCCTCATAGCCATGAGCAAGATATTTATAAATATGCTATCTAATTATTTGGGTACAATATTTTCTTGAGAGCATACATGATCAGACTTTGAACTTCGAATTAATGAATACATAAAAAAAAAAAAAATCATAAATCCAAATGAAGAGGTCCTTTTAGTTCCTAAATGAAGTATATAGGTGCCACACACTGTCCAGTCATCATAGTAGTTCATTGCTTTAACAACTCAACAGCTCTTACATGCTCAAGATCTGTTATACCCTGATAGATATTACATCCATACTGAGACTGCCAGCTGCATACTGGGTACTGTCAGCCATCGATGAAGCTGTGTATCATTCTGTGCTTGAGTGGGATGTGTTTGTGCATCTGATAGGAAAAGAGAGGACAGGACAGAAAGAGAGAGAGAGAGAGAGAGAGAGAGAGAGAAAACGAGAAAGCGAGAGAGAACAGCAGTGTTCTATGCAAATGGCTTATAAAAAAGTAGCACCCTCCACTTTGTGCAAATGTATCATCTGGATGAGAGGCAAGTGTGAGTCTCTTGAGTTACGTGGTAGGATTCTGGCGACAAATAGAGGTTGAAATTTATCTTGTGTTTAACATTATGATTAAATGGACCTCGTTATAGATCCTCTTTTGAAATATTCAATTATTAGGGGCGTTCAAGTCAAACCAGGACGTTGATTGTGCAAAATAACAGAACACAGCTATGGGAGTAAAAACTCCCTTTATTTCTCTATATAAACCCCCTGCTATACTAATGCACTTATCCCAGCGTTTCACTAGTGCTTGTATACCATTAAGGTAGAAAGTGTGATCGGACTGCCTGTTTGGAGTGAGGTCAGGACTGTATCGGGATGTAGCAGTAACTAACAGACAAGTTACTGCAATGTGCAAGTGGTGTTGGTGAATGATTGTGTGTACAGTTCCCACAGACAGATGCGTCTCTTCCACAAGTTGACGGCAAGTTATCCACTGATTTTCAAGGATCAGACGTTGTATCTCCGCTGGAATCATCATTCACGGACATACGTTTCAAATGTTTTACTGCAGCTAAGAGTCTCATCATCGTACTGTGCTTCAAGTCTCCTGTAAATGTCAATCAGTTTTACACCTTTATTCACCAGATATTTCATCACGAGTTCCAGTTTGACTTGAACGCCCCTTGTACTTTGGTTAGTATAAAAATATTGGATTTCATTTAAAGCGCATTACCGTGCTAGGTTTGGATCTTATCAAAGGCAGTCTTCAGGGCAGACTTAGTCCCCGGATGTTTTTACAGCATTATAAGAAAAGCCTTTTTACTATCTGTTATCATAATTTGAACTTGAAAGCTTGTACATTGGCTTGTTAGTATTTTCATGGCTCTTGTAATAAAAAAAATAAATAATAAAAAAACGTCTTTTAGACCCCTTGATGTTATTGTCACTTCCAAGCCTCTTTCTTTTCAAAAGTGTACAATCGTGTCAGTCCACATGTGCATCATAAACACGATTAGCAAGGTTGTAAGCCCTTAAGTAGCATAAACTTTTCACTCAACCAAAGCCTGTTTTATAACGAAATTTCCAATTACACAAAAAACAATCTATTAATCAAATAATTTTACAAATCGGCATTAAGTCATGACACCTTGTTAATCCATCCAAAACACAAAAAGGTAACAAAACTCCTGTCTACTCCCCATAGTATTTAAGTGCCTCTCTAATTGAAAATAAATACTCAATATACAATCTCACCTCACATTTATTCATAAATGACAAAAACCAATAAGTGGTATTTCAACTCATTTTCTAAGATTTACGAAAGGTTTTCTTTTCTGCAAATATTTTCGATCTAAGAAATCACAAGGAATACTATGGGGGAGATAGTAACTATGATTGGGCTTATGCTATTAATTAATATTTAACGTAACAAAGATAAAATATGCTAAAAGAAACACACACAGGGCATGAGACGCAAACTTCATTTGACACTCATACATTCTTTTGTTTGAATATATACGCCCATATATATCATATACATATAAAACTGACTGTATTCCTGAAAATACTCTTCTTTATCAAATTTAGATGGCGGCAGTACTATCTCAAGGCCACGCTTGTATTATGAAAGGTTATTTCAGGGTCTAAAGGTGCACTATGATGGATTGTTACACCGAACTATCACTAACAATCATTGAAAATTGGTGCTGCCTAACATTCTGCTGTTCTATACCTTCATTTCTTTATTTCCTTATCAGATGACTTTATTTATGCTTCAAACACATGAGCACATTGTTACAAAAATCACTGACATTAAATGATAAATAATAGTGGAACCAGTCTAAACATCCATATAAAAATTAGCTCATATAATCGATTATGGCCTTTTTGAAAAAAAAAACTAAAGTTAGCTTTTTTGAATTTGAATCCACATAGTGCACCTTTAAGGGGAGATTGTCACTTGTACACTTACAAGCCTCATTCAGTATGTTGTTGTATGAAATTCTACATTTCCTGCAAGGCATTTTTGACCAAAAGACTGTGAATAAATATCAGAAATTGTAAACCCTGGGCACTTGGAAGCATTGGCTTTAAAAGTTCAAAGTGTTTTGTTGTTGCTGCTGCTGCTCCCAACAGTGAATTACTGAGATCTTTACATCTGCTCATTGTAATATAGCAGCCATGCCAGTTCAGTCTACTGACTAGATGGATCCATTCTGGGGCATGTGGCCCATTAATGAACTCATTTTCAAGCAGAAAACACCAGGTCTACAGACTACACACCAATTGTGACTAAATAGCGTAAAGGTCTTACGCTTTGGGATTGTGCTTGGATGTGTTTAATCAAGTGGATTAGTCATGAAGTAGGGACTGTGTCAGGCTAAGGAATCATTTAGCCAGTTTAGCTACTGGCCTGTATGTAATTTGGCAACTATTTTATTTAACTCTACTCTCTAGAATTTATTAAGCTCCTGAGCTATCCAATAGCTGTTTGAGTGCACGCTCGATGTTCATCCGATGCCCTACCCGTGTGACCCCAAGTTCAGCTAAGTCATCCTTGGTGAGCGCAGGTAGATGCGCACCTTCAATTTCATGCTCTAAAAAGCGGGCACGATGCTCCCCTAGTCCCACACTCTCTAACCACTCGCCTACGTCATACTTGCTCCACAGTGCAAGAGGGCGTTGTCTGAAGGGCCGCAGGGCCAGGAGTGGGGCGCCCAGGACCGGTGAGGGGCATGGGGAGGCACAGGGTGATGGGGAAGGGGATCGGCTGCGGGCACGAGCACTGGCACTCCGCATGACAAAGCGCACCTCCTTAGGCTCCTGTGGGAGGCTCAGGCTAGAGGACTTGAGGATGGTATGGTGGTGATGGTGGTGGTGGTGGGGACCAAATGCTCGCATTGGCCCCAGAGGATCACTTCGTTCTGGAGTAGCCCCTGGGCTGGGTGTCCTGCGGGTTACTGGGTAGCGGCTGCCAGGGCGGATGGTGAAAGTGGTGCCATAGTTCCTTTGTGAGATGGTGTGGAGCTCACCAAGGCTGCTGAAGAGTCTGACAGGTAGAAACAGGGGTTTTGGAGGGCAAGTTAAATAATGAAAATTAAATCCTCAAGACACAGTGCAGGACAACACATTATTTCTGACAGCATTATTTCTTTTATGTAGACAGTATACCGTTAGTGCTGAATAGTTGAAGCTAAATAGTTAGTGTGCAGGTCTATTTATGGATTCCCATTTACAAACAAATTCCGAAATTAGATTGAAGCTCAAACCTTCCTCAGGGTTTTACCGCAAGGTCTACTTGGTTGCAAACATACAGTATACCTTATATTCAATATTTCCATCTAAGAAAGCTTATAATTAGTCAATATATGGCTTTAATATCATCTCATAGATGCCATGCATGATAATTGCAGCTATAAGTAATGATGCAATGAGGAATTTTAGTGAAAGTTAGTTGGACAAAGAGGTGTCTTTTACCCACAGAGCTAAAAACCTACGATTTACTCTCTTCTCCATTCCCTTCACATCTGCAAGGACATATAGAAACATATAAGGGCATGTTATGTGCTTGGGTGAGGTGTGTAAACGAAACCTTAATAACACTAACAGCTGTGTGCAGTGGTGATGGTGTATGTTGCTCAAACGTTGAGAAGACTTTGCTGTGGTACATGCAGGTGTGTGAACCATTTAGGCCAAGTGTCTGCAAGTGGTTGAGACTCACATGAGCTTCTTACCTGGCACCACCCACTGGTGACCTTCTGCCAGGATCAAGTACTCCCATGGGTGGCTCCTCCCCTAGAGAATGAGTATCTTTACTTAGTAACTCTGCCCCCATTGCAGCAGGCCTGCTATCATCAGATATGCCCACTTGAGCCCTGGGCTCCTCCCCCCAGAGTTTAGAGCGTCTTTGGAACAGATAGCGTGGACGGACAGGGCCTGTGCTGGGTGGGTGTGGAAGCAGCTCACTGTCTGATGACTGTTTTAGCAGTGGGTCCCTGAGATGGGCGGGGCGGCCGCGGCCCACCCCGCAACGTGGCTTGCTGGTATGGGCAGAGTCTGTGCTCTCAGACGACAAAGTGGACATACTTGACACTGTGGAGACAGTACTAGTGGTCTCCATGTGTGGGTCTTCAACACCGGAGTCTGCTGTGGAGTCACTTGCTTTGCCAGAAGAGATCTTTGCTATAGAGGGCCTTGAGGATGCCCCTGGAGAAATGCTGATAGTGACTTTGGGCGTTTCCTTTAATAAAAGGCCATTGGCAAAAGGTTGAGGGGGTGGGACTATGCCGATCTTGCGGAGCTCCTCCCTGGTTTCCTCATCACTAGATGAGAGTAGTGCAGGGGGTAAGGTGACTGTGTAGGGCTCTGCTTCCTCCTCTGAGCTCATTGTCATACTCCGCCCTGCCAGGTTTGAGAGGGTTGGGGCAGGTGAAGGCATGGAAGGTGGAACTACTGGCTGGCTGTGATCTGTGTCAATCAGTGCAGGTTGGACAATCTGCATGGTTTGTGGCACCATGGACTCCTCCAAACTTCGTCCAGACACAGGGCTGCCATTTGTCACCTGACTAGCAGTTTCTGTCGTGATGCTCACAGGCTCCTCCCTCCAGGAATCAGAAGGCGAAGCCTCAAGAGCAGCAGGTGGTGTGACTCCACCCTCCGTCTCTGGTCTCTCCACTGCTCTGCCCTGAGTGGGTGATGGTGAGGGAGTGGGTGTGGGAGTGGGTGTAGTACGGCCACTGAGCGCACGCTCTCTTGCAGCCAAAGCAAGTGCTAACGGAGAGGAGGGGTCCAAAGGACGACCAGTAAGAGGATGTATAAATGTAGAACCCCCTGGTGGCAGACCAGGAGAGAGCATTGGTGCAGGAGGTGGCAACTCAGCCAGCTCATCCACTGAGTGTGACTGGGATAGTAAGGGAGTGGTTTGGGGCTCAGTGGTGCTCCCCTCTACAGAAAGGAACACACTGGTTCTGCGACGAGCTCCTGGAGGTGTAATCCTAGCCCTCTCAGAAAGCACCTGCTGCTGGAACTGCTCTGCTCGGCTGCTGTGAGGGATCCGAGCTCCTCCTAGGGGAGAGGGATCCCTACCAGTACCAGCCTGGGATGTGCCGTCTTCTACCTGGCCTTGTTTAACCAGTGGACTCTTCCTGCGCTGGGGCTTGGTAGGGGTATAGACTGCACTTAAGCGGCCCACGTTGGCATATGGGTTCTCCACAGCCTGGCCACGCCTACGACCACGCTCAGGAGGAGCTGCCCCAGAGGTAGGTGTTGCTGGCCTGGGAATGGGGGCGGGCTCTACTGGAAGGTGGGCGGTGTCCTGAAGAATAATCATAGAACGCGCTTTCCTCTGGCGGTCTGTCGTTACGGGACCATGAAGCTTGGGTTCTGCACCTGGCCGGAAGCTTGAACGGGATTGATTGGCAGCACGTGCTGGGGGCGGAGGAGGCAAGAAAGATGGGGGAGGACCTGATTCCAGGAAATATGGTGTAGGAGGAGGAGGAGGTGCAGTTTGTGGAGGGGGTGGGATACTGTCTTGTCGGAAGCTGTCAGTCATTGAAGAGCTTCTTGGAAAGCGGTGCTCACCAATTAATGCAGATATTCTTTCATCTTCTGGTGCACCTGACCAAAATGAATCATGTTTATTAGATGAAGTATGAATAAATTTAATGTGCTAGACAAGTTACATTTTTGAGACTATAGGACATCTGCAAGAATGAAGATTATATGATCATGTTCATATTTTTACCAAATGATTTGGTTCTGGTCATCCCATGCAGTTGTATGTGACTTTTATCCACACCAAGAGACACTCCAGGGGATATTTGCATTCCCTGCCTCTCCAACAGAGACTACACACAAAAGCACACAGAAAACAGCTTAAGTAAAATGAATAATGTATATTAAGTATTATATTTAGCAAATCTTATGTTTTTCAGATTGTTTGAAATAAATATGAACAATGTGCTGCATTTGTGTGTATTTTACACTAATCTCAGCCTGTGTGATGCGTCGGCTGGTCGGTCTCTGTTTCACAGTGGCTGCTCTGGAGTCGACGTCCGTAGGCCGTTGCCTCATCACCACGACGGTCTCTTTTGGAGAACTCAACATCTCATCCAACTTCTCTGTGAGGATCACACAAGCACATACTCAAAAAAAAAATCAAGACACTTCACATAACAGACGCAACACGCAATTCACAAAGCTTTAATCGCGCAACACAAATTAAGCACAAATGGAAATTGCCATTGCAAGCCACATATGCAATCCAAAATAAGGAATACAAGGCCATACGCATGTATGCAAATATACATTTTTTCACAATGTATAACAGTACACAAACAATTTTACATCACATAGTACACCACAGTAAATACTCCATCACAGTAACCACAACCCTGCACACTAAATCGGTCTCATAATGTCTTGCCTTACCTCCCCTTCTTCTCCTTGATGCTTGTAGGTAAGAAGGAGGGATGAATCAACATGAATCAATTGAAATTTGCAACATATATTTATTACACTCTTGTCAAAGTTTGACAAGTAGTAATCTGTTCTTCTAAAAACCATCAGCGTTATTTCACCATCAGTATTATATTACTTGAATGAAGCCAGTTAGTTGAAATAAAGGCCTGGCATTGAAATTAATTTGATGTTTTTGGTCTTGGCCTTGCCCCTATGAAACTACGCCATAGCCGAATTTTGCATTTTATCATAACTAGAACACCTGGTGGTTCAGCTAATTAGCTGCAACTATCCTGAATCTCACTTACTCACTCACTCATCGTCTATAACGCTTAATCCTGTATTAAGGGTCACGGGGGGCCTGCCCAGGAGACTTAGGGCATGAGGCGGGATACACCCTGGACAGGGTGCCAATCCATCGCAGGGCACACACACATACACATACTCACCCACACACTGCGGGCAATTTGGGGACACCAATTAACCTAACCTATATGTCTTTGAACTGTGGGAGGAAACCGGAGTACCCAGAGGAAACCCACCAAGCACAGGGAGAACATGCAAACTTCATTCACACAGAGAAGGGAATCGAACCTGGCCAGCAATCGGCCCTGGAGGTGCAAGGCGACAGTGCTAACCACTACTCCACCATGCCATCCTATCCTGAATCTTATATATAATAAGATTATATAAAGTATAAATATAAAAATATAAAGTATAAAATAGTAGTAGTAGTAGGTCTAGTAGCCATAATTAAGATACAAGAAGGCCTAGACCGCATGTCTTTAATTTGTGGGAGGAAACTAGAGTACCAGGAGGAAACCCACCAAACACTGGGTTGACATGCAACCGACCATATGCGCAAGATATTTAAACCCACAACCCTGTAAGCGGCTGTGCTAACCACTAAGGTACCCAGAAATTCATTCAAATGTAATTTTATTGAGAGATAACAATAATGTACCATGAACTCCCATTAAAATCCCACATTCAGGAGGTGTTCAGGCAATATAATGAGAATTTGACAGGAATCATATACATACATATATATATATATATATATATATATATATATATATATATATGATGGATATATAATGTATAATCCATCATTATGCCAAGCTTGTCTCCTCTTTACGTAGGCTAATTAGTTCAAATTAGCTCCTTTAAGTGCTTGGAGGTTTAGTAATGATGATAATGGTTATGATTAAAAGTTCAAGACTCATTCCTGTGTGTGTGTGTGTGTGTGTGTGTGTGTGTGTGTGTGTGTGTGTGTGCGTGCGTGTGTGTGTGTGTGTGTTTTACCCATCTCTTCCAGCTCTGCGGTCATGCTTTTGGAGCGCAGGGTTAGGCTCGTGCTCGGGTCTCTCTTGGGTGGTGGAGGAGCTAACGGGCCATCAAACAGAACAAGCGACATATAGAGACACAGTTTAACACACCATATTGGGATTCTAATGGTCTCATGGCCTTTTTACTGCATATGTGGTGTGTGGTGATATCTGGATACACACCCTTTTTCCGAACAACATCTCCGGTGTCAGGTTTCCGTGTCACTGAGACAACTTTCATAAGAAGACGACTACCACCTTGCCGAATCAGAGAGACCACCTGTCGATGTCCCACTTTTACCACGCTGACCCCATTCACCTGATTCGCAGAAAGGGGTGAGTTTATTCACACATTTTACAAACGTATTGTCCGGGTTCAGTAAACAGAGCCTCACCTCGATCAGGAAGTCTCCAGTTCGTAGCCCGGCCCTCCATGCCACCCCATCCAGATCCACTGACTCCAGATATTGCAGCGCAGGAAACGCGGGAGTCGGTGTAAATTCTTCAATTGGAGTTTCAGCTGGTAGTAGAGAACCCACACGCACACAAAACATTTAACGGGCATGTGTGTTTATATGGAAATATGTGTGTGCTGTGGAAGTAGCATACATTTACATTTATATTACCTTTAGCCCCTCGAAGAACAAAGCCAAATCCCTCACTGTCTCTCTTTTGCAGCGTAGCAGTTTTCTCTTCAATTACATAATCACTGAGGAGACACACATAAGTGGGAATGCATAAATTTCACATCTAACATTTCATGAAAAAAATGAATCACCCGTTTGTGCTTCTTTTCTACATTAAGATGTGCTTACTTAGTGAGTACCGATCAATCACGAGTCTAAGATTCTCATATCTTTAATGAAAATACTGTATTTATGTTCTGTGCGTAACAACCTCTGTGTAACTGATTCGCCACGCATGTACTGTATACAAGGGAATAGGAGTGATCAAGCGTTACAGATGATACTTCCAATGTAATAAGTGTTTGCAGGCTATACTGTGATACATGTTCCAGGCTGGAAGAGAAGTGGAATGAAAGTGTGTGTACCTGTAGGAGGTATAATTATCATACGAGCCAACTGTGTAATGCCTAAAAAGCCTTTTGGTGCGATCTTCTCTTGTTTCTGCAAAAGAAATCCATTTTAGGTATGACAGCATAGTGAATATTTAAATATGATATGTGAATATGTTAAACAATTAATGCTGGGTTTTAACCACATGTACTACTGGATATGCATCAGGGAAAGTAGGCCAATACGTTTTGGTACTGTGCACCACCTAAATATTCAGTGTCGGTACTCAGTACCGGAAAGAAGGGAGAGCAGCTGCCTGCCGAAACCCACATATCAAACTATTCACTGAAACCCTTTCAGCAAAAATATTATATTGTTATGTCATCTTAAGCAGCAAATTGTTTATAATTACAATACTATTATAACTAATTGTATTGTCAGTTAATTGTATTTAATTATAATGTAAATCTAGTATGTAATATTATACTAATGTATAGTATACTAATATAATATAATATAAAAGTAATAAAGTAATATTTAATTATAAAATAATTAATTATAAACATAAATATATAATTCATTGTATTTACATTATAAATAATTAGATTGTCTGCACATTCATTATAATTACATAATAAGTAATTGCTTTCAAATTGCCTGTTGAACCGTTTGCGTTGTGTTTCATTACTGTAAGTTAGCGTAAGTACTACTTTCCGCCAACGCGCCGACAGGTTCATGACTCACCTCACAGCCTTGTTCACGACTGACGCGAACTATAAAGCTAACTGGCTTCTAACATCCTGAATCCCAAATCCCTCTCTAACCCCTGATCAAGGGCACTACTTGTTGTCTGGGACAAGGGATCTACACCCTACATTGCACACAAGCTTTGCATTTTACGCTATTTGGGATTCAACCTCAGATACAGTTAGTTAGCTGAGGCTATTTTAAACTGGAGTAAGTGGAAATATTGACAGCAACTTTACGAGGTTTACAGGACTGTCCACCTCCTCCACTGTTAATTCTCCTTGTTTTTTGCCCTTTGATAATTTTTACCCATAAATTCATGATTCTAGGAAAATGTTACATTTCGTAAATTCTGGCCAACAGCCAAAAATTATTATTTTTATTTTACAACAATAGTTGCAATAGAGGTTTTTAACATCTTAAGATGTCATGGTTTTTTTTCTTCATTAATATTATATTAAAATGTTTATATTATGTATACATTTTAATTAATATATAGTAGCTGGTGTAAAACAGTGTGTTGGGGTCTATCAGAAGAATTGCAGTCAAATCTTTAGATCAAACTGTCTCTGGATTCACTCTTGAAAGTAATGGGTTTCAAAATGCTAGAATTTCTTGTTGAGAAACATGCAGCATTTCACCATGTGAAGGGATTTTCCACATTTATAAATCCGCATATTTCTTAATGTACATTTCAAAAGCTTAAAACCAGAGAGGATTTATTGGTCACATGAAGAATTAATCTCAAAGAATATCTTAATGATATTCAAATCTGAATGTTTAACTAGTGTTAAAAAAAGGCAACGTTTTGTCTCTTTGGTAGTCATATTTGGTGGGCAATTTCACTTAAAACGTTCATTATCAGGTGCAGATGATGACAGATGATCAGGCTGGTGATTAGAAAACTGCTGAATGTTGAGTAGTTGGAACTGAGGCTAGTACTGAGGTTATTACATAAATGAACAATTTTTAAGTTGCATCTTTAGGCATTTTGAAGCCTATCTCAATAAAACAATCTATATCGTTTACTATAATTTACTACTCTATAGTATAGTTCTCACCTAGGCGTGGGTCGTACTGTCTCAGCTGAACTTCCTCTACGCAGTGCGCAGGAAACCAACCGGTTCGTCCTTTGACTGAGCCTTCCCAGAATCCTCCTTCACCTATGCTCAGCACTGGAAGAGAAATTTGGTCATGGATTATAGCTTCACACATATGGTCCATTAAGGCTCAGATTACAGAGAAAAATTGCCATACTGAAGTCAAAGAATTTTTTTTTAAACCAAACAGTAGATCTAATTTACAGAATAAATAAAAACTGTTTTGTGCAGTATATTTTATTATTACCGTGACAACCTTCTTTAAAATTCTGTACGTAGGTACAGATGCCCCTAGCATATTGTGAAACAGACTGACCTTTGACCCTCTCCCCGCGGTTGAGGGTGATCTCACCCTCACCCTGCGGAGTGTGTGAGCTGACAGCGATGAAGGTACGACCAGGCACTGCGCTGTAGAGCCTCCGCTTTGACCCTCGTGATACAGCAGGAGGACTGGGATCCCTCTGCACAGGACTGCCAGGGCTAGAACATATATGCAAATATACACACAGCGCATCAAAACTGTAGCGTTTTAGGTTACACAAACCCTCCGACAGATGTGTGAGTGAAGTCAGGAACTGCATTGCAGGAATAGATTTTTAAGGGATGAACTGTGAAAACATGAATATCCTTAAATCCAGGCTTGGAACAATGAAATGATGGTGAAGTGGGAATAAATGTTATTATATAATGCATGCTGTTAAAGTAGTTATGTGGGTTGTTTTTCTGCATTTTGGCACATTTGAAAGAAACATATCTGCACCTGATTAAATGGTGCACAAAAGCCTGAGTCCACTGAACCAACTCCGTCCTCTCTCTTAAAACTACTGTACACAATCAGACTTACAGTAGCTGGGAGAGAAGTGTATTTTAGGGCCAGAATAAAGAGACTAAACTACTGAGATCCATAACATGGTGATATTGTGAATCATACCGTAGTCTTATATTATTAGACACTTTAAAATAATTTATTAATGACCTATTAAGTATGTCAAAGATGGTTGTCCAAAGACCTACTGTACTGTATGTATTACTGATACTTTCGTATTTTGTGTGAAGTGGAAATAGTTGGGGCAATTTAGCATGTCTACTTGTCGTTGTGTGTTTAGGAGATGGGAAGAGAGCAGAAAACCCAATGGCAACTTAAACAGACATTAAGAGAATATGTGAAACGTGAAACCTCCTGGATCAGGGGCGCCATCATCAGGCTTGGTAAGGGTTTACTCCCAAACGTAGTAACAAATAACAAAGAAACAATCTTTTTTTTTTTTTGGTAATGTCCATTTGAATTCAATGCCAATGTTCTATTGGTGGAATCTTCTGAAAAAAAGCTCTAATAAATACATGGAAATACTGTGCGTCATAATACACTGTACATGCACATACGTTACAAGACGTTGATGAAGAATACCTGAGATGGCCACGCGTGTGTCTCCTGAGGCTGCGTGTGTGTCCCCCCTGTGGGCTGTGTGGGCTCTGTACGGTGTTATCAGGCTCCAAAGGGGGCAGGCTGTGCAGTGAAGGGGCTGGCGAGGGCGCGGGCAGACTCTCATCCAGTGCATTATCGCTGGCTGAACGCATCAGGGAGCGGCGCGGTGACACACACACCCCACGGCGCCGAGACGAGTATGAGGGGCTCTCCCTGAAAGGCACTGCAACAGAGAGACAGTCTCACACACATACACACCATCGACTCACGGTCACGTACGCATACACAGAGTCGAGTGTCTGTGTATTCTCTGCAGTTTTCCGGCAGACATATATAGCGGAGATGGCAAACATGCAGGTAACACACACTTACAACACGCACGCACACACAACAACAACTAAGATGACAAGTTTATGACACATCTGGGCATTATTCAACATGCCTTGATCGGTTCATGATTCCACTCTTCAGTCAGGTCAAGCACATTATATTCACTTTGGAAATTTACGAAAAAAAGAAAAAAACGTCTCAAGACATTAAGAATGATGCCCTTTTTAGCAGTCGAGAGATTCTGTAGAGAAAAAAACAATAATCAGAAAATTTGCGTAAAAGGGATTGAACAGGTGTTACAGAAAAGATTCATGGACAACCCAGAGATTGAGCTGAGAAATCTTCAGGATACAGAGAATACACAGAAAAGACATATCACACACGCACACACACGCGCACACACACAGAACATATAGAGATTACATAGAGATGACACACAGATTACATTAAGATCACATGGAGGAGAGGAGCAGTGAGAGTTACAATGAGAGCACGCACAGATTAGAGAGACACTGTAGAACGATGATATAATGTTCAGTACATCATTGAAACAGAAATGAAACACTTTATGTACATTAGATTCTACAAATTTTCTTTGGATAATCCACTTTTAATACTTGATTAACAATCACAAGAAGGTGATGATTCATTTTATATAACAGCCCATTGTAGTGCCAGCTGTAACGCAAAACACAGGTCTACTGTATATTACTGCAAATAATTAAATCTTATCATTTATTTAGTAAGTAGGGATGCACTGATTGTGAATTTCAAGGTCGATACTAATGTTTCATTCTACTAATTGGCCGATAACGAAGGCCGATGTTTTTTGTCGTTATTGTTATTTATTATCTCTTTTTGCCAGGTAAAAAAAATAAAAAATGAACAATCTTAATGCCCTTCATCACACTGGCTTTGAATTTAATCACTCTGTCTCTCACTCGTTTTCTATAGCGCTTGTCCTGTACAGGGTCGCAGGAAGCCTGGAGGCGTTCCAAGGGGATTCCGGGAGAGGGTGCCAATTCATTGCAGGGCACAAGTGCACACACCCATACACTCACTCACACACTACAGGCAATTTGGGAACGTTAATTAGCATAATCTCCGGACTGAGGGAGGAAACCGGAGTACCCAGAGGAAACCCACCAAGCACAGGGGGAACATGCAAATGCTATGCAATCAGACCGAGGAGGGAATCAGACCCGAACCCTGGAGGTGGAAAGCCACAGTGCAAACCACTACTTCACCATGCCTCCCACAAATTCAATTATTTAATTTTACTAGACAACCTTTAATCGAACTTTCTTTCACAAGGCAGATCCTTTTTTTTTTGTAACAAATTTTTTTTAAAGGCCTTTTGTACTATCCAGCCAATAAGAAGAATATTTCAGCACTTACATAGCCCAACCAAAATCTTTTTGTGAAAAATAAAGTAAAAGTAATGTAGTGCTACACAATTAAAAATCTAAATTCGCAATCTGGAGCCGTGCAATTATTTAATTGTAAAAAGCTGCTATTTTACTCACTCACTCATCGCTTTACATTTACCGCTTTCTCCTGTATACAGGGTCACTTGGGGTCTGGATCATATCCCAGGAGACTTAGGGCAATTAGGTACACCCTGGACAGAATGCCAATCCATCACAGGGCGCACCCTCGCACACGACGGGCAATTTGGGAACACCAATTAGCCTAATCTGCATGTCCTTGGTCTGGAAACCTACCAACCACAAGGAAAACTCCATTGGCTAATTTCAAAGTAGTCTAATCTGCATCTGTTTGGGTTGTGAGAGGAAACTGATTGTGGGAGAAAACCCTACCGTGTCATTAATGAATTTCCTGTAACAGTACTCCTAAACATTTTATTCCTTATCCTCGCATGGCTCTATAGGTTATGAACCTGCATGGGACATGTGGCACCTAAAGATCTCCAAACATTCAAACAGATTTTATCACTTTATCCTGGTCAGAGTCATGGGGAACCCGTCTACCCAAGGAACACTGAGCATGAGGTGAGAATACACCCTGCTGGGACATAATACACCATGTACACAGACACATTCATACACCTAGGGGAATGATAGAGTCACTTTACTACCATCTGGTATGTTTTTGGTAGTTGGAAGGAAACTAGAGAACTCAGAGGAACAGACATTAAGCTGAATCCAGGGTCCTTGGAGTTGCGTTGAAAGCTGAACCTCAGGCATTTAATGGTGTATTTAAATATATAATTTAATTATTAAATATATGGCATTAAATTTGAGCAACTTACTGTAATTAGAGATACATGTTTTAGAATCTTGGCTCAATTAAATCTTTGATATAAAGTATTTTCAGCTGTAAAAATGTAATACAAACTCCATTTTTTTTCAAAGAGTTATCCCAATCCATGGGTAAAAGTGGCACCTGTTCTTATTAAATCGAATGGATATCATAAACACTATATTCAAAACTGGAAGAATAAGCAAGAAAGTAATACTGAGAAGGATAGTGAATATGACACAGGTGTAGAAAAAAGCACTCTTGTATGATCATGTATGATTTTTTTTTTCTTTTTATATTTGGCAATTGTTTCACCATTTCTTATTCATACAAACGGCATGATTAAAACTTGGGCAAAGGATTTAAATAGATTTTGTGAATCTGTGCAATCAATTTAGCAGGAGTAGGAACCACTTTTGAAACCTCATGGCACTTGAGAGCACACAGCGAGGTCAAGATGGTCAAAGTATGTCTTACCTACGTCTGAGGTTTTGTGGATCTTGATGATCTCAGCCAGGTCAAAATTCCCTGCGATGATGGCCACCTAAACGTGTGTCCAAGATTAAACTTCAACATCAACATCTTAAAATCTCTGCATATAATCGTGTGATCTCATTTTGAATCTCCAGATCAGACAGATTCCGACATAAGGTGAAAAAAAAAATCCCTAACGCAGGCTACCTGGAAAGCTGTCTGGTTGTTGTAGTTCTTGATGTCCTTATTTGCTCCTCGAAACAGCAACACTCGGGCACAGCCGTCCTGCACAGACGGGAAACGAGCGGTGTGGGATAGAGGTGCAGGACAGAAGTGTGGAGGGAAGGGAGATAGGAGAGGAGAGGAGAGGGTGCACTGGTGTAGGAGCAAGGATAAAGGCATAAACACATACTATAAAGTAGGGGCTCTGTTACTTTGAGTGACTGAGCAAAATTAGTGATAATAATCCTTTTATATTCTTTTATACCTTTTGCAAACAGCAGTATATACACATAGTCTTTTATGTAGGCACACGCGTACAGTATAATTACAGGAAGAGTCAGCGATTCTGGTAAACGGCTTTTGATATTTGAACTCATCAGCCAAACAAATCCTCTCAGTGCTCCTTCATAAGCTCTTATAGACATGTACTGCCAAGGCAGCGACACTAACAACTCTCCTCCCCTTTCTTTGCTCTGGTCCTGTGCATGATCATTAACAAAGCCGCGCTGCTGATTGGCTGAAATAGTGTTGTGTGGAGAGGTGTTTGTTTCCTGTTCAGAGAGCCGGGGAAGGGTACGAACACCAGCTTTTTTCGGCCAACAGACAGAACAGACAGCTAGCGGACTGTGAGGAGATATTTGATACATTTGACAAAAAGATGTGTATTGGATTATAATCACGATTCCATCTTTAATGTCTCCATAGTAAATGTGAATAGAATGCTCACTTTGAAGCAACGGAGAAAGGTCATATTCTGATACTCCAGATCGATCCTATTCCATAGGGTAAGAAGGGATCAGTGTTATAATCTGGGGTTGCTTCAGTTGCTCATGTCTAGTCTCAGAAATATTATATGGCAATAAAATGAAGTCAGCTGATGACCTGAATGTACTGAATGACCAGGTTATCACATCTACAAAGTTTTTCTTCCCTGATCATACAGGCATAAGAAATCATTTTCACACATCATTTGCTGTATTCAAAGCCAAAGGTGACTGAATGAAATTTTTTTTTTTTTTGGAAGAGCTTTGAAAAGTCATTGTCTTCATTTTGCTACGTCATTTCTACAGTATAACATCATAAAATCCAGAACCACCACTGAACATCAGGGACTGTTTTGGGGTCCCTGAATCCCACTTTAACAACTTAGCATCATGATGTAATACTCTGTGTGTGTTTGTGTGAGTTTATACCTGGTTGTAGAGAGCACACAGGTGCAGTGCTGTGTTTCCTGAGGCATTCTGCGCACTCATCTCAGCTCCGTAGAACAAAAGGTGCTCGAGGTGCTGCACATTTCCGTGGCGACAAGCCTGCAGATCAACACCCCCCGCCCCCCATGCTTTAGTTTCCCTACTGCTTCAGGTACTGTGCAGAACGTATAGCTGTGTGAGTGTCTATGTGTGTGCGTGCGTGTGCTACCTGGTGGATCTCCTGCCAGCCATTTTCGTCGCTGTAGCCAAGCTGAGCGTGATCATACAGCAGCAGCTCACAGCAGTACGGGTCGCCACCCACCATAGCGCTGTGGTACAGAGGAGTGAGCCCACGGCTGTCTTTGTAGTCCGGAGACGCTCCCAGATCCAACAGGGTCTGCAAAGTGTAAGAAAAAGGATTTTTCCTGCTTTGTTTTTTAAAGAAACAAAGAGCTCTGCTATTATTCAGACACAAGCATAAATTAGTGCTATAACACCTGCGTATAGTTTTCAGCCATTTTTGTGGAATTGAATGTGTCTGTGCTGGTGTGGGTGGAGAAACACAACAGGAGATGAATGAACAAACAAAAGAACAAAAAAGACTTTTGTCGTCCCATCAGCCTGCTGATTATTTCTACCACTAAAATATTGACGTGAAATCTTTACATACATATCATTATGAAAGTAACTGAGCTGAGCCGCTGGCGTACACTTAGTTCTTGATCTGATTACATAGCACATCACCACGCCTCTGGTATATATATTAGATATATAGATAAATTTCTTCTAACTTAAACACTTTTTTAAAAAAATATTACACCACAGGGTTAGGGGTCTTGCTCAAGGGCCCAACAATGGCAACCTGGTGGAGCTTGGTCTTGAACCGCCGACCTTCTAATCATTAACGCAGTGCCTCAGCCTTCTGAGATACCACTGCCCCTATTACACATCCCACCATATAGTCCTGGCTTCGCTTCAAGCTATTTTCACATGTTCAGGCCATTAAAGGAGTTCCTGGAAGGCCAGTGTTTCAGATGTGATCATGGCTCTGGCGTACTGAGAAAACTTCAGGCACTAGTGAGACACTGGGATGAGTGCATTAGTGTAGCAGGGGATTATATAGAGAACTAGATAGGTACACTTCCTGAAGAAAATGTGAGTGGTGCTTGCCGTGGCAAAACGTTGGAGTCATGCTAGTAACATGCTAATATAGTTGGCATAATGCCAGCTACATGCTAATTGGCTAAACACCATGCTAGCAACATGCTAAGCACTCTAGCATCATAATATCAACATTCTACTGATATTGCTAGCAACATGCTAATATAGTTGGCATAATGCTAGCAACATGCTAATTAAAGGGAGTTTTTACTCTCATAACCGAGTTCTGTGGTGTGTAAAAGTCCAGGTTTGACTTGAACAGCCCTTGTGGATATGCTAAGTGTAAATAATGTGTTTTATTCTTACGCAGTTAAAAGTGAAAATACCCCCAAACACAGTTTGGTACTTTTTAACTATTTCTATCCGATGACGTTAACGTCATGTTTTTACGTAAAACCCAACTTTTATTATGTATCTAACACTGTTGGATGGAACTATGCGTAAAAACAGCATTTAAACTCTTTGCTGCTTATATGCAAGACCAACACTATGTACAGTAGTTTGCAGAAGGAAAATATTGTGTACCAACATTTACCACGGCAAAAATTCTTTATTCTTTATGACCTAACTTCTTTATGCTAGATTACAGCAGTCAGTGCTAATCTAACCTGGTATTAGCAAAGAAAGAAAGCTAACTTTTAAAAATATAATAAATCTTTAAACTTTGTTAAACTTATGCTGAATTAATTTTTTTCACATTTTTCATGACTTCTAGAAAACAAAAGCAGACAGCTAATTTTCCGTAAGTATTTCTGAGCATGATGAATCAGCGTTATTGTTAATGTTTTATCCCTGATGAACTTGATTGGGTAATTTAAGCTAAAATGTAAATAAAATTCATGGGAGCAACAGTGTTCGCTGCATGAAAGAAGTTTGGCTAAAAATTTCTAATCAAAAAAGTATTTTTAACATGATGATTTGGTTATGTAAGATGAAACGTGCTGGCATGGTGGCTTAGTGGTTAGCACAGTCACCTCACACCTCTAGGGTTGAGCGTTAAAATCTTGTCTCTGGTCTGTGCTTGCATGTTCTCCCAGTGCTTGGTGGGTTTTCATCCCACAGTCCAAAGACACGCACTATAAGTCTTTGTGCTAGAGGAGCTGGCACATACAGCAATGATTGCTGGCATGAAGTCACAGGTCTTTGCAGCTAACCACTGCTTAGTTTTAGGCTTACAAGTATTGTCATGCCAAAATTAACACTTATGTTCAGTACAGTAATATATTACACTTACTCAAGTATTTTTAAATTTGTATTTTTTTTATAAAAAAAAAGTATTTAAAAAATTATATATATATATATATATATATATATATATATATATATATATATATATTCCCATTCCCCACTGTGGGACGAATAAAGGTATATCTTATCTTATCTTATCTTGTCCCTGCGAGTGAAGCTCAACAAAAATGGCAATACTGTATCAGCATTATGACAATGTAAATAATACATATGTGAAAAGATCTATTTTTTGTATTACATTGGCTAATTGCATATATGCAACTTTGTGTCAAAAACAAATCTTTAAATTCTTGTAGCTATCAAATAAAACCCCATTTTGTGTGGAAACTGTCATAGCAGATTTCTTCTCCACATGTTTAAAATCCTCATGTTTAGGAGACATCTGTCCCAAAAAAAGGCTACAATGAAAAACCGAACCAAAGAAATGCATATCCACACAGATGGTGCTCATTGCAGAAGGGTTTAGACTGTTTGTCTAGTGTGTGAGTGTGCATGTGCATGCACGTGTATGTGTGTCAATCTTACAGTTAGAGCTATGTGGTTGTGTGTCTGCACAGCTTTGTGAAGTGCAGTGATCCCGTCTCTGGTCCTGAAGTCCAGATGAGCTCCTCCGCTCCTCAGAACTTTAATCAGCTCAGCGCTCGAGTCCAACTGTGCTGCCAGGGTGAGGGGTGACTCTGAAAAAAAAACACACACACACACACACACACACACACACACACACACACACACACACACACACACATCTGGTCTGATACAAACATTTTATTGATCTCAAAAATGCCTGCAATGTAAATCTTGGTTAGAAAGAACACTTGGATGTGTAAAAGAAAGAGACAAAGACATCCTGGGTGCTAAATGGTTCACAGTTCGACATCAAACACACATTTGAAAGGAAAATCATTTGTTGTTGGGTTTTACAAAATCATTCCCGAAGAGATACACCAAAAGGTTTTGACATTGAATAGAACAAGGTTCTTTGGGTGCTTTAAAGGCAAACATAGATATATAAATATGAAGGTGTTCAAACCAAACCGGGACTTTTGATTGTGCAGAATAACAGAACACAGTTATGAGAGTAAAACCTCCCTTTATTTCTCTATATAATTCCTGGTACACTAATGCTCTTATCCCAGTGTCTCAATAGTGCTTGGATACCATCCAGATAAAAAGATTTCTTAGTATGCACCATTCAAATATTTTACTACGGCTAAGAATCTCATCATCGTACTGTACTTGAAGTCTTCTGTAAATTTCATTTGGTTTTGACTCGAACACCTCTCATATAAATAGAAAAAGGAAATACATTGATGTTCGGTAGATCAATCAATCAATAGATAGGGAAGGAAAAAAATAATAAATGCTTTTCATTGATCTTGTTGCTATAGGATCATACAGAGAACATTCTCTGTTCCTAAATGGACTGGGTTCTTTGTAAAGTTAACGGTTTTAAAAAGGCTAAAAGAATCCTGTAGTTGTTGGATTTTGCGTAGAACTTTTAAGCATTTCCTAAGAGAAAGAGCTAAAAACAAAATAACTAAAATAGAACCAGATGTTTTGTGCGGGTTAACAAAGCACTAAAACTTAAAAATCATTTGGTTTTGTCTTCTAACTGAAAGAACCCTTAAAATCAGTGGAAATGGTACAGTGACCCTAAAGTACACAACACAATGACTTTAAAAAAAAAATACACAAAAACATTTCATTAAACACAAAAGCATTTTTTAAATGTTGCCTCTACCTTGTATGTAATTTTTTTTTTAGAAATGTGGTTGTGTTTTGTACTTCAGGGCCGCTGTTAAATGGAGTGGAAAAAGATACAAATGGAACTAAACTTTAATATGGTGTGAGGAAAAAGAAAAAAAAATCTCACCCTCACCTCCAGTTTCTACATCATGGAAGTTGGGATCTAGCCCTTTCTCCAGGAACCTGCACACTTTCTCCACACACCTCTGCTGAACACACTCCATAAACTTCTTCAGATTGGCCTAAAAGAGACACAAACTGTAATAATCAGTGCCATATCATAACAATAATGATGTATATTTGAAATAAATATGGTTTCATTGGTATACATTTATATGTTTATGTCATTTCCAGGCATTCTGCAATATCTGAAACCTAAACATTATGGTAGTGAATATACAGACTACATTTGTGTTTATACTGTGCATAATAGAGCGTGAACTTGATTGAGTTAAATTGGAAAATTAAAAATGAGCTTGTAAAGTAGATGAAGTATCTCCTCTTCAAGCCATCTGTTGATGGAGTGTGAAAAACAGCATATTTTTTTATCAAATGTATTTTCAGCTATTCAAATAATTTTCCCTGGGTTTTATTGTTTACAGGAGACAAAAGCAGTCACAATGTGCTCATATTCATGTGGATGAGGTCTGAAAGATGGCTTATAGTTCAAGAATTAATTGTAACAAAAAATAATAAATGGAATACTGAAACCCCGAATTTTAGCTCCTCTGTAAAGTGTGTTACCTTGGTGTGAAGTTTGGCTAATTGCTTGTCGTCCACATGGCTCTGAGTGTAAACGCGTCTCTTATAGCGAAACTGCAAACACACACACAAGCATACAAGCAGACATCACCGACCACGAAAACAGAAAATAAGCTGATCAGCTTAATGCAATCAGTGATATTATTATTTCAGATTGAAGCCCACATACATTCTGTATTTACCTTATTAATACAAAGATATTACACTTTGTAAGGTTGAGTATCTTACACCTTGTTAACATTAAGTTCGTCGTCAAGAAATTGAGAAAGTTGATCGGATAAATATTAAGTTTAGTCATTACAAAACGATTCCAGTGCCTTTAAATTCACTTATACTTCTTCAGCGCTGTTATTTCAGCCGTGACAATATTAAATAATTCCAGTAAAAATATTAATTTTAGTTTTTCTTATTGATATCTATTGGTGCAGGTGTGTGTTTAAATTGAGCAAGTAACTTATTAGTAGCTTATTTTACAGTAGATTATTAAATCCGGCACAAAACTGTTCATAACATCGTTTTTTCTCAACATTTGCAGGTTAAACGTCAGGCAGATATCTAAGTACTGCAAAGGTTTAATTAAATTCTGTCCAGACAGTTTTTGTGATGCTGTGACAAAATCTGGCCTGACAGACATACAGACGTAAAAAATTTTGGAGTCCTCCAATGTATGAAATGTAAAGATATCATTAAGAAAGCGAGTTCTTTTACTTATATAGATTTCTACTAATATCTGTATGTATTGAGTGACTGTCCTCACGAGGATGTTGCCCTGGGGGACGTTTTTCTATTTTCTCTCATTAGTGTTAAGCAGTAGATTAGTAGAATAAGCATTATGATTATAATAGCATTGACTGGCTGCATTAATGTACCTCTAGGTAAGGTACAGGTGTGACAGTAGGGAGAGGATACTCCCTGAGCAGTCTCTCTTCATCCAGGAACTTGCCGGCTCGGCCGTTGAAGGCCGGGAGGTAGAGGCCATAGTTCAGCACATCTGTCAGGCTCTGCGTCAGAGTAACCAAAACCCGCTGCTTACACACCCACACTGGAGCCTCCAAATCCAAGCGCAGGCATTTCTACACACAAACAGCACACGCGCTCAAGATGAAACGATTTCAAGCTTTTTGCACTACTTAGGTTGACTAATCAATTTTATAAATGTAACTTAACATCAAATCTGTCATACCTTGCTTAATTAGGACTTTTAACCAGATTAATAATATCAATGATCTTCACGTACAGCAAATAGCTTTTGGTCTACTGCTTCATGCTGTACAGGCGAGGGGTTTTCATCTGCTAGTTAGCAAGCTTGTTAATATATAGCAAAACATTAAAGAACAACGAAGCAAAGCCCAGTTCCATCCACGCTACTAGTAATGAGCAAAGACTTTGCACTATCCGTCCACTCGGTCAGACTCAGTTTGTGTCTCTTGTCTAAACGGCCGAGGTATTTATATCTCTATAGCCTGAGAAAGTGAGGATAGCTTGAACAGTTAAGGTAACATCACAGCTAAGAATTACTGCTGTGTTCTTTCAGAGAAAAGTTCAGATGATTCATGTGGGGTCAGCGTGCAGGTCTAAACGACTGCGGTCGTTCTGTTTTTTTTTTTTTTAAATAATCCGAGTTTTAAAATAATTCCCCTGCTAGTTTTTTCATGTGAAGATTTACTGAAGCCTGAGTAAAATGTAGTTACAGTAGCAAGCTACGAATATGATACATTGCTAACACACCTTGGTTTTTCAGTAAGTAAATATACACTCAGATCTATACAGATCCCGATCACTTTCACTGAGCTAGCGCTTCTGTGCTGAAGCTATTGATCAGCTTCCACACAAGTCTCTCAGCATCCAAAGTAGGTTTCTTTTCTACCAACCAGCTCTCAAATTTAACTCTTTTTTTTTTTTTTACTTTTTTACTGTGGGCGAAAATTATAACCGTCATTATCAAAGTATTACATTTATCACTGAAAGTTCTTATAGCATTACGGCTGGTTGATTGTTAACATGAATCTATTGAGACTAATACAGACGATAATATTTGAAAAGAATTAGCCATTAGCATTAGGGATGGGAGTCATCTCCCGATACGATATTATCACAATGCCTAAGTGCTAATTTGATTAAAATTGCAATTCTATAAGCATCAAGATTATAATATTATAATATTCAATTATAAATTCAATATATTACATCTTCCCCTGATTTTGTTACAAATTTTAAACTTAAAAAAAAAATGTAGCCCATTTCTTATAACATTAATTTTCTCACTTAAAGACCAAAGTCAGCATTTTTTGGAGGGATTTTTCCCCAATTTTCTCCCTAATTTAGTCTTGTCCAATTCCTCCCGCCAATGCTCCCACATTAAGGCTACTACTACCACTCAGGACCAAATCTTTTTGCTCACACACCTCTGGGGGCGGCGTAACACACTCGGAGGACAGCGCTATCCGCTCCTTCCGCTTGCATGAGCTCACAGACGCCCCTGACTGGCTGTAGAGCCGTGATTAATGTGGGAGCACTAAGTAGCTCTCATCCCTCCCCTCCGAGAGAGCTCGGCCAATCAGCTCTCTCTAAACCTCCGGCTGCGAGAGGTTACAGCATCACCCGGGAATCGAACTCGCGATCTCCGGATGATAGGGCGAGCGTTTTACCATCGCGCCACAGCATTTAAGCAATACAAAATTTGTTTTAAAAAAAAACTTAGAATACAGGAGTTTAACATTTAACTGAGCAGCACATAAGTATGTCTGTCATTCCCCATAATTATTATTTCTAAACAAACTCCTATCACTCGTAATAAAAAAATTGTAAATAGTTCAGAGTGCACCACCTGTAGGAATATAAAGAAACTGCAAAATTTTTCCACCTAAAATGTGGGCACGCGGGGCTTCTAATGTACGCAATTTTCGACTAATTTGCACTCATGATGTTTTGAGACTGGTGTAAGCATGTGTATTGAGTTTGAGACTAATTCACTCACAGAATTTAAAGAGAAAAAGGCAGATTGGAGGCTTTTAACATGCAAAATTTTTGTTCTGCCATAAAAATGCTACGTACAGAATCATTTATATCTGAGGCTGATCGGCCACGGTCACGGCTAATTAAACTGAAAGCCAGCCAATTCTGGTCACTGGCTCTATTATAAACATAAAAGTACCGTAGTGAAAAAAAAAGAAAAAGATTTTGTAGTCATTGTGGTGATATGTGAACCGACACACAAAATAATCATGATTCATAACCGAATCAATTTTTCCCCATCTCTAATTAGCATGAGAATTACAATTAGGTTGAGATAATATCAATGTGGTTATATGAGAAAAAAAAAGTTCAGGGATAAAAAAGTAATCATAAAGAAAATCTGTGAGGCCAAGAACCTCTACTTTACACCATGCATTTGAGTTAAGTAATCCTTCTGGAATTTTCTTTTCCTGCCAACTACCAGCTCATCTCTATTCTATGACACACACACACACGCGTACGCACATACACACACACACGCGCGCACACACACGCACACAAACACACACACACACACACACACACACACACACACACACACACACACACACACAGACACATATATTTTGAGACTGTGGTAATGGAAATGACGCCCTACATGACCATGCATTGTGATAAAGCACTGTTGAATCCATTCTGGAGGTGTTGATTAATTTTCCATACGAGCAGCTTGGGAAGTTGATCCAGCTTTACAAAAAGCTAATACAAATAATAAGTTTAAACCAGGACTCGTGATAAAATTCTTTGTGAATAAAGGAGTAAAAAAAGGTTGCCATTTAAAGAAGTCTTGATGAGAATCGTTTCTGCAGTAAAACATTTGAATGTTGCAAACGTTTTAAAGAAGGTCGGAAGTGGTTCGGAGCTAACGGCAGTCATTCGCTATTAAAGGTGTTCCTTTGCAAGTGTTTCCGTGGTGAAGCAGGCAGTATGATCATGGCTCCAGAGTATTTAGAGAGCTTTCTACCTCGATGGAATTCAAGCGCTAGGATAAGTGCATTCAGTGTAGCAGATGGTTTATATAGAAAAATAAAAGGAGTTTTATCTCAAAACTGTTCTGTTATTCTGCACAATCAAAAGTCCTGGTTTGACTTGAATGCTCCTCATAATATGCTAGAGTTGCTATAGTAACAGCTGATTCACAGGGACTTGTATGGTGGTGAATGTTACACATACTTTAAGCCTAATAATAATAATAAGCAAAAATTTCTTCTTATTATTATTACAGACTAATTGATGGAAAGTGCCTTTCTTAGAATATGAGATGTTCCAAGTAGTATAACCTTCTGAAGTTCTTGAATTTTGATCCTACCCAGGATGTGACTGGTATATTTCTCTATCCCTTTCTTTATATGTCCCAGGGCTTCTGTCACCACCAGTATTGTCATGGCTTTCATTCCACATATTCATTCGGTCTCGATTTCATTTCGATGCCTTTTTACTGTAGCTCTTTTTGCTGAGGTGTTCCTTTCAGTCGGGATGGACATTTATCTATGAGTCTGTTTCTGAATTCAGCCCAGCAGTTTTGAGCCATATGTTAGTCATCTGTCGGTCTACAACTTTCTCATGAAATCTTTTTGAGTATTGCTCATGCATGTCCTCGCCCTTTTTTTTTTTCTTTTTTTTTGTCGCTTATGCTTTGCTTTTTTTGTTTGACTTTTCGGTTGGAACTTCGCTTTCAGGTTTAAGCGCTCTTCTGAACATTGCAGCATGACTAACTACACAGTAATCTTCCTTTTGTTTTTTGGGCTTTCTTGAATCATTAGAAGGGGATCATTTCTGGCAATACAGTAAGTATCTAGGCCTGGTATATCGTTTTTGTAGGTGGTTTCCCAATGAATTAGGCCCCGCCATCTTAGCTTCTGGGAAGGTACAATCTATCTATATCTGCTTTTGGGTGGTGCATCCTTTCTAAGCTGAGAAGTTTCCTGATACAGTACCTTCTACCGTAGTTTCCAGTCGATGATTTTAAAGCTGTAAGTTATGACTGGAATCGGCAGGTTGTTGATGGTTGGCTGCCGAATTGACGGTTGGTCAATTTGGACGTTTTGTGTGGAAGTTTGCAGTTTTTTGAATGTTGCTTTGGCACACTTTGGTTTATTGATGAAGCCTTTTATGATTGTTAGTAAGTCAGTTTATTCTTCGTCATTCTTTGTATACATTTTCAGGTGGTCCATGTAGTACAGATGATTAATAGTGGATGAGCCTGTAGCCGGTGTTGTTTAGAAGAGAGGTTAGAGGAGTAAGAGCTAAGCAGAAGAGAAAAGGAGAAAGAGAGAGTTGCATTGAAATATACCATGAGTTATGTTGATCTGCATTGAGTGTGGCATTCCATCTGGTTGTTTTCCAATTGTACATATTTGCTGTTAGAAACTGGATGATGGTTGGTGATATTTTGTAGATCTCAAGGCATTTTAGTATCCAGTCATGTGGCCATTTTAGTCATGGTCATTTTAGTATCCAGTCAAATGTCTATAAAGACTGTCTCCATCTTCTTCTCCTTCTTCTTCTTCTTATTATTATTGAACTAATAAAACATAACCGTTTATATTTATTCAACATTTAATGAAGGAGTCGCTAGTGACAGTCAGAACTGTACTTTCCGGTGTCTCCATGTCTTATTAAATACAAGAGAGATTGACGAGGGAGCAACTGTGTGTAGCTGCTGTCACATAAGCGATCACTGTCTTGTGGACAATGCACAACATTAAATGCAACTTTAGGAATCACAAAAGAACAAAGTGTCACTCATTAAAAAGAAATAATGGGTGAGGAAAAGAACTGTCATATAAGAGGCATTAAACACTTTGGAACAGAAACACACTTGCTCTCCTTTAAAAGTGTGTTATTCCTCATTTTTATGGCGAAAGCACTCAAAATGAGAGACCTTAAAAGCACAAGAAAGGAATGACATGCATAATAAGTACATGGACATGACAGGAAGATTGGACAAGGTTGCTTAAGTGTGCATGAGAGGTAAAAAAAAAAAAAACCTGAGAATGTCACGAAGTGCATCGACGCCGTCATAGCTCCCGAACTCACACCAATGGTGACCATTTGACTTTGATCAGAGAAGAAGAAGACCTGCACAGACTTACTGTTTGCTGAAGGTCAGGGATTCCGATGCGGATAATGACAGCGGTTCCGTGGAGATCTTCCATGGAATCATTGGAGCCGCCCTTAGACCCTGGAGAGCCACGAAGGCTGTCGTCTCCGTGGTTTCCGTTGGTAGGGGCGTGCTGTTGCCGCGGCCTGTCGGGAGCCTCATGTTTGCCGTCGGCAGGTGGACTCATAGGCATGCTCTGGGAATGTGTGGGAGGGTGTGGGGGTGGGTGGGTGTGCGCTGCTCAATACGCTGGCCTCACAACCCTACCAACACAACGCACAAGCACACACATACATACATACACACACACACACACACACACACACACACACACACACACACACACACACAGACATGCACACATGATTTCATAATCAACTTCAAATCATATTTCTACACTGCAGTATGTGCTCATGGTGTATAGCGTATTATTTTAATCCGAGTGTGTGTGTGTGTGAGAAAGAGAGATTGAGACAGGTAGAAATAAGACCTGACGTCTGCCGGTTGTGAGTGGTTGCCATGGACACTGCGAAACAGATCCATTTGGGGAAAAAAAAGGAAATTTCAGGGAACCCTGTATTACATGTCACCATGGCAACGCTGCACTCTGCTTGTTCTGCTAAGCTATGGCACCTCCACTTCCTTTTTCGAGAGGACACACTCTCACATATCACACTACCACACACATTCAGCAAGCGCTTCCATCATGTACCACTCAATCCAGTATCATGCACACGAAACTCCAATTTGTACACACACACACATACACACACACACACACACACACCTGTTCTGCCACTAGTAACTCATATAGGCACGTCTCCCACCTCCCACACAGACACTCACATGTGCAATCACACACCCGGTGGCAGCGTACAAGAAAGTCCCTCGCTATTGTCCTGGAAGGCAGTGCGGAAGCCCTCAGTTATGTAACAGAGGAATGGGAGAACATCAGAGATGCAAAAAAAAAAAAGGGCCAAGAGGTCAAGTGGCATTTATAATAAACAGAAATCATCATAACCGTTTCGGATAACTGATGACTGCTTTCATCATAAAATGCATCTGAGCATTTACAAATACTTAATACGCATCGATGCGAATATAAACCCACATGCACTGTATGGCATGCATACTGTCGGTGCATATACAGTACATATATACAGCTCCCTGCAAAGGTCCTTATAAAACACTATAGAGAGCAGTGTGCAGTGAAGAAGCTCATTAAGTTAATATTTGGTGTGATAACTCTTTGCATTTTAAATGAAATCAGTTTGATCTCACAGTTGGATAAGTTCCTGTAAACATCTGTAAACATAAAATGTGTTCTCACATTTGCAGACTTACTTAACAATATACTGCTGGATGCATATACACCAATCAGCCACAATATTAAAACCACCTGCATAATATCGTGTTGGTTCTCCTTGTGCCACTTAAACAGCTCCACAAGACCTCTGACGGTGTGCTGTGCCATTGGACACCAAGACATTAGCAGCAGATCCTTTAAATCCTCTAAGTCCTGAGATGTGGTCTTTGTGGATCAAAGACTTGTTTGTCCAGCACACGGCACAGATGCTTGGTCAGATTGAGACTTGGAGAATGTGGAGGCCAAGTCAACATCTTGAGCTTGTCATGTTCCTCATAACAATAATATAACACAACAATGGTTGCATTGTGGCAGGGAGCGTTATCCTGCTGAAAGAGGGCGATTGTCATTAGAAAATAATGTTGCCATGAAGGTGTGCACTTGCACAATGTTTAGGTACAGTAAGGGGTAGGTCTCAAAATAACATCCATATGAGAATGGCAGGACCCAAGATTTGCCAGCAGAACATTGCACAGAGAATCATACTGCCTTCATGAGCTTGCCTTCTTCCCATTGTGAATCCTGGTGCCACCTCTGTCCTATGGAAGTGATGCGCGCACACACACCTTCTTCAATTGCTCCGGGGTCCAGCTCTAATCCAGCTCTGACTGGTCTGCATCTACGCAGCCTCGTACACAGCAAACTGTGATACATTGTGTGTTCTTACACCTTTCTATCAGAGCCGGCATTAACCTTTGTAGCAATTTGTGCTACAGTAGCTCTTCAGTGAGATCAGGCCAGATGGGCCAGCCTTCGCTCCCCACACGCATCAGTAAGCCTTGACCGTCTCATGACCCTTTCACTGGTTCACTTTTGGTACTAACCACCGTACACCAGGAACGGCCCACAAGACCTGCTGTTTTGTAGTTGCTCTGACCCAGTCACATCACAATTTAGCCCTTGTCTTATTCACTTGCCCATTTATTCTGCTTCCAACACATGAACTTTGAGAACTGACTATTCATTGGCTCCTTAATACATTCCACCCCTTGACATTCCACTCATGGTAATGAGATTCACGTCATTCACGTCAGCCATCAGTGGTTTTGTTGTTATGGCTGTTCGGTGTATGCTCTCCAGTCACCTTCATCGGAGCACCTGCACCCCTGTTTATTTATGTAAATATCCAATCAATGGTAGATCAGGTGGCAACGGTGCAGGGCATAAATTCTTGCAGATACAGGTCAGTGATGGTCATATGAAACCGCACAGACATGCGAGAAGTAACCAGATGGTTTCTATTATTATGACTACTGTTTGCTTGTATGCCTAGAATGGAAACCTACACAGAACTTTCAGATTTTCAAAGAGACCGGGTTGTTAGTCAATTTGAGGCTGAACTGTGCCAGAGACAAATCTTGAAATCCCACTTTCTACTGTGAACAGAATTACACTTAAGAAAAAAAAAACCCACATAAAAACATTGATGGAGTCACCGCTGTGTCGAACTGGGGCTCCTGAAATACAACTGTGACTGCTGATCGAAGTTCTGTCGACAGCAACCTTCTCATTCTGTCCCTGTGTCCCTGAGTTGTTGCTTTTAAAGCCGCTAAAAGAAAATGAATAAAGTATTAATAGCTAAACCTTAATCGTTAAAAAAAGTATTTTGGTTAACACATTTTATCATAAAACTATGGGTGTCTATTTACTTCTTGCATGTCTATGTAAGGTCATAGCATGACTGTTGATGCCAAATTGGCTGGTTAAGCAGCTCTAGATTTTAAACAAGATGTGAAATATATCAAACTTCCAATGAGCAGCAGGCAGAAGTGCAGAGAGTTTAGATCACAACAGTCCAACTTGTTTGAGTATGCTATGATTGCAATCACTCTTTACAACCGTGGTGAGCAGAAAGGCACCTAAAAACGTCAAACACACTGAACCTTGAGGTGGATGGACAACAGCAGCAGGAAATCCCATCAAAGTCCACTTCTACAGTACCACTCCTGTGATCATATATCTGCATGATTAGCTAATTGAAGCTGTTTTTTATTTTTTAAAAGAGGGCACTAAGTATAGTCAGTATGGGTATGTACTGTACTGTACACTCTTGATCCTGAATCTGATCAGTGAGTGGCGATTGATTTTCTATAACAGCAGCTTTGACAATAATGATAGCTGAAAAGACGTATGCTATTGTTTCTATAGTAACAATTAACAAAGGGACTTCTGTAGTGGGGGAGTCACATAAATAGGCTAAGACCCCATCACACCCTGAGGAAGACCATGAAGTTCCCACAGTGTCCTAAAAATAGACAGGGACGGGGTAAGAATGGAAAAATGTGCCAAGTTCATACTACTTCTGAGTCACGTCCCTGTCAGGTTCTCAATGCATCTATAATGTTGTCCACTAATTTCCTATCACACATGACCGCGTGTTCATCAGGTCCAACAAGATCAAAGTGAGTTACAACTATGTCCGATCAGACCACACAAGGTTCTTACCAGGCGCTTATCACGCACTTACTACTTTGTCATTGCACCAGGCAGGTTGGTATAAATACCACAATATGTGCAGTGCTTTTAATCATGAAGTGATGGTGTAAGGAATTGGATCTATTATTTATACTAAATTATCTGATATGCTACAAAGCATGGTAAGCACTAGAAGAATGTAATATGAACTGAATTGGGTATTTTACAACATGGCATGGACCTGCCATTGATGTAGCGACAACGCAGTGACGCCTCAATCAGAACGCCATCCGGGCTTTCCCGTCTGCGCCATGCTTGTAGTACATCAGTGAAGTCCCTAAGAGGTGTTAACTGGTCAGTGCCATCGTTAATACAGTACGTCCTTATTAAGTTTTTCCTGCGTCTTGCTTCTTCCACACCCTCACCAGGCTTTTTTTTTTTTTAACCTGTCTAAAAAAAGCATGGCAGCTCCATGTCAAGGCAGACAATACACTATGTCCTTACCGATTTCGACTGCATTCCTGCCAAGTTATACATGCGACTCAGTGTGATGGGGTAAAGGTGAGCTAATTGTTAAAATGGTGGAGCTTCCTGTAAGTAGATGTTTATTTAGCATTTATGGAAGAAGGATTTGGTTTTTCCATAACCTGCCAGTTTTTGCCCTGTTGGCTGACTAATGATTCTAGCTGATGTAATGAAACTTATTCAGGAACTTGTTTCATAAAGGTTCTATAACATTAAATGCCACTCTAGTCTAATAACGTGTCTATTACATTGCACTTAAATATTATTTTTAATAAAGTGTTAACTTTGGCAAATTGATATGGTAAAATGTGGTATAAGAACAGTAAAATGGTTGTTATTACAGAATAATCACTTTTGGGAAATCTACACGTTAAGAGTTTTAATCTCTCTCTCTCTATATATATATTTTCGTCTTTACTCTGTCTCATTTCTTGTGTTCTGTATTTCTTTAACAGTTGTGGCATTCACAATATCAAGCTCCAGTATGACTGCAATATGAGCTTTAAAGCTTATCTACTTTCCATAACTGAGTTAAAATTTAATGTTAGGCTCCTGCTAGTTGTACGATTTCAGATCATGAATGAGGAACTGAGCAAAATGTATCTAGAGCAGATATTACTGTACTTTGAGCTGAGTGCAAAATGGACTGTTTCCTTGTTCTGTCACTATATATACTATATATATATATCCAAATCCAAACGCAACATTTCCAAAACATCACGATAACCACCATTTAATAATTCTAAGAACAAAAATCCAAAATCACAAAATACACCATCATATTATTCACCTTTGGCCTGGGTGTCCCATGTACAGCTCACTGTAGGCAACGGAAACCCCAAGAATACCTCTATTACCCTGGAATCTTCAGAACAGTTGGAAAATTCCCCTCCAATTCTCCAGCAGTCTCCTTTAAATAGTATTCCGACTACGTTTTTATGAGAAACAGGACAGAATTTTCTTAGCCGTGGCCGTGAGTTCAGAGATTTCAGGAAACTTTAAGCCCAGCCCTGATGCTGAATGCCTCAGAGCAGGAAAGCGAGTAGGAAAAAGGAAGGTCCAACAGGAAGGGTTTACATCCCAAAGCTGTGGACGTCAGCCAATCAGCGGGCCCTTTAAAACATCTTGACCAATAAAATAGGTGTATTAATATTTCCATCAAGAGGCAATGTCTGTTGCTAGGCATTAGAGATGTATTTTACTATGTCTGTGAATGCAAAGCTTATCGAGTACATCCATTGCACCTTTAAAGGAGTCACTAATCCCTTAATCAGTCCTAGAGTGGCTTGTTAGAAATCACTTTATCCAGTGACTGCTGAACGTCTACAGTAAATAACTAAGCATAAACTGTAATGTATATGTGTGTATCTACAGACTATATACACCACATTGTCTTGATTTCAGATGACTTCTTGATTTCCATCGATCTAATTCTACATCAAGGGGTGTTTGCAGAAGACGCTCCACATAAACTGATTTCTAAATGCGTGAAATTAGTGATATGTTTTCTGTGAGCACTGTTTTTTTTCTTTCTTTCTTTCTTTTAAACATTTATGGAAGGAGTCTCCAGTGTCAGTCTAGTATATTCAGCCATGGGAGAGTCTTCAAAAACACATGGCTTTGTGGTTATTCCATAAGAAAAATATAGATATACAGTATATGAGTGGAAGTCGTTGGAAGTAAACTGATTCAATTCCAGTTTACAATATTAAATGTAATCGTAAATGGGTAAAAAAAAAAAGTACAGTTTCTTGTTCTTTAATCTATCTTTGGAAAACTGCTGTGCTATGAGGTATAAAACACATGCTGTTATTGGAAATGAGCAACTTTGAGTTGGTAATGGCCTCTGTGTTTTATTCAGTACATATATTGTATACATCAGGCACGGTCCATAGAAAGATAAATAAATAAAAATGAGATAAACGGATAAACAGATAAAGAGACAGAGGTAGAGTGGATCAGCTGGAGGTATGAATATACTTCTCAGCGATCCTCCATTTTCCACATACATCAAAAGCATCAAATGCACACCCACACATTCACGCGCAGTCTCTCACACGTTCAGACACATGCACACGCGCCATGGCTAATTGGAACATGGCCCGAACGCTCATCATCAGCAGACCTTAACCCATACCTCTGCAGGCTCTAATCTAGAAACTTCTACTTGCCTTGTTTTCAAGCTCAGCCCTTCTGGCCAGGCAAACCACTTCCTGTGATTTCAGCCTCACTTCCTGCGCCTCTTCCCGACTGGATCGGGCCAAGGCTCCTCGGGATGTTTGGTCAGGAAGTGAAGGAAAGCCTGCGCACCACTGATAGCTTAGCTTTTTCCTCCACCAGCACAAACACACACACACACACACACACACACACACACACACACACACACACACACACATACACACGCTGAAAGCAGGCCAGAAATAAAAGCGGCTGCCTCCCACCCACATACACCCCTGATCAATCCTAAATGCATAGAGAGTGACAGAATTAAAAATATCTCCTCTGCTGAAGGGCAGCACATGAGTACGCTGTAGCACATTCATGAAAACGCCTGAAACAGAACATACATAATAGCACACTTATAGTGCCAGTATCTACTGCCAAGGATGCACATAATTATTGCCAAGTGTGCTCATAATTATGCATGGGTTGGTATATTTGCAGTGCAGGTAAATCTTCATTATCACTTCAAGGCAGAAAAGGCGTAAGGTGTTACCAAGTCCTCACATCAAGCCAATTCCCAGGATACTAGAGGACCATTAGAGAAAAGTCACAGCTACACATGTACTCTTGTGGTTACATAAGAGTAGCCTTGAAGTCTGTGAAAGCCTCCTGAGGAGAGGACGAAAGTAAGAAAGAAAAACGCTCCGGTGTGTCTCATACAACACCTGGCAATACAGATGCTCTCAGTTACTATTCAAATAATAAGAATAATAACGATCATTATTATTATTATTATTATTATACTGCACCCAAGAGCTTGAGACACTGGATCAGACTGCATCTTCCACTCTGTTGCAGTAAAAATCCATTTGATTTGTTAGAGCACTTTTAACAACCGACACTGACAGGCTTTACAGAAATCCAGATTAAATCAATCGAGTGCTGAGGGTGGAGAGGAAAAACTCCTCGATCTGACACAATGAAAAAAACCTTGAGAGGAACCTTGATGTCTTTTACACCATGGACAAGGGCTGGGCGATAGGACAAAAATATCATATCAGGATATTTTAAGACATTACGATGATCGTGACGTAAGCAGAGGTTTAAATGCATTAGTAGCGTTGCATTCAGAAATAATGCTCATTTTAGTCAGAATAAATAATTGGATGATTTTTGTGTTATGTAATGCGTATAAAAATATCAAAACACTTATCACTGAAAATGTGGAAAAAACATATTTAAAAAAAACATCTCGCTCGTTTAAAGTTTCAGACAGTAGAAAATAGAGATGGAATCTTCAAGGACAAGCCGATTCTATATTATCACGATACCACAGTGCCAATTTGTATTGTGAGTCGGTTAGTATCACGATTTTATAAATCTCCTTGATTTGATTTTAGATTTGTTTTAGATTTTGATACAGTTCTAAGCAAACTTTTCCTCCACATGGGATGATGTTCCGCTTGCAGATGTGTGAATGGTTTAGAGTGCATCACCTGTAGGATCATAGAGGAACTGCAACATTTTACCACCACATTTTCAAATGCAAACTGGTATAACTGAAAAGAAAAGAAAAAAAAAAAATCAGTTTGCGAGTCAGTGTAGTGATAGATGAATCGCCACACAAAAGAATGGTAATATCAAACTGAATTGATTTTGAGAAAAATGTAACTGAGTCTACTTCAAAAGTTTTTTATTGATTTTTTTTGTTTGTTGAGAAATTAAACTCTCTCATTTTCTCTATAATATGTGCACCTAGAGATTCATTTGAATGCTAACACATTTCCTCTTTCCTACTCCGACAACATATTTTCAAACTTTTTGGACTGCGTCTCACTGCAGCGCTATCTACCCTCTTCAACATACATAATCTTACAGACGCCACCTTTAATGTGCATCTTTTGTTGTTATGCTTGACAGAAGCACCGTACAAACTTATGATATTGATCTCAAACACTTTTTGCCATTTAAAATCTCATAAAAGTGTATCAGGACATCTTTTATCCTGATACTGATATTATTATATTATTTTATCTCCTAACCCTTGTATGAGAGCATACCACATATATAGACATAGGATAGTGTATTAGAACGAACAGTATATTAAAAATAAAAAGTGGAAGTGCTGCACCTCTAGCTTACAGCAATGTTGCAATAGAGGTTTTTTTTTTTTTTCTTTTCGAATCCGAGCGCAGGCCTACTTCCAGGCCCTGAGGCAAACTGCGCCTCTCTTTATCTCCCAAATTCCCGAGCTGAGAACCCACAGTAATGCAATGCAATGCGCTAAGAAAAGGCAGGCCACAAATCACTCAAGTGCATTTACAATGCATGTGATATTCAATTATAAAATAGTATTAAAAAAGGAACTAAACTGAAGCTTCCCCTATCTCTGGTACCTTCATCGTGTGTATGACGGTTTATTATGTAGGTTTCACCTGGAGACCTGGATAAGGTGTAGCTTTAAAGATGATTTCAGGTATTAGTTTTTTAGCATGCGGCGTTAAAAGTATACTATGCACCTTTCTAAAGAAGAAGAAGAAAAAAAAAAAGCAAAAACAGCACACACACTAAAGGTAGAAAAGGTGTATCAGGGACAGTTTGGTGTCCTTTCTTTCCCTTTATCCATCTAGTTATTAGATCATGATTTCTTTTTGATTTTCATGAAAGCCCAGTCATGATGAGACATAATGTAGAATAGAGCTGGAAAAAGAAAGCTCTCTCTCACTCACTCTCACACACACAGGCACACGTCCACTCTCTCACAGACACACACACACTGCATGCTTCAAGTTGCTACAAGTAAGACTGACATTCTCTCACACACACACACTCTCACACACACACTGAGAAATCACGCGTGCCATCTTCCACAGACTTCATCCAAGATAAAGCTCGAGGTTAATGTCCATGCCCTCTCTCTCTCTCTCACACACACACACACACACTCACTCACATGCGCGCATCTACCAGAGACGACGTTGGTGCGTCTGCACCTGTGTGTGCATCTGAACCTGTATGCGTGTGCATGTGTGTGTGTGTGGACACACACGTCTCACCTCGTCGCTCGCTCCGAACGCAGTCTCGGAGAAGCTCCATCACTGGCGGTGTGTGAATTCACATTGCGAGCAAAGTGCTGTCGCTGCATCCCAATACCGCCGCACCTCTCCAAGTCCTCGCGCATCGCTATGGCAACCAGAAAAATGGATCGGCGGGAAACTTTGCCTGCTGCCCTTTTTTCTCTCGCTCTCTCTCTCTCTCTCTCTCTCATGCGCGCGCGCTCTCTCTCTCTTCTTCTTCTTCTTCTGCTACCACTAAAAGGGCCAGAGCTGGAGATGAGATAGGGATGTGGAGAAGACGCAGACGCACCACGCGCGCCACGGACACGCGGTTCACTCGCTTGGAGTGGTGGGAGGGGAGGAATAGAGGGACTGAGGGTGATGAAGGAGGATGAGAGGGAGTGGGTGAGAGAGAGAGAGAGAGAAGGAAAGGGGGAGAGGAGACGAGAGCGCGTGGGCGTTGGGGCTCTGAGGATCGGCCTCAGTCACGACGGAAATCAGGGAGACGCGCGCCAGAGACAGGTAACGGGGACGCGGATGGAGTGGAGCGAGGCTAGGAACGCGCGCGCGCGCGTGTTTGTGTGTGTGTGTGTGAGAGAGAGAGAGATCAATCCTGAGTCCTAAAAAAAAAATCCTGGAAATGCGCACTGACATCATCCAGAATTTATTTATGTAATAAACCTTTGACAAGATTGGCACAGGAGGTCCACAATCTACTTACAAGCCACACACACACACACACACACACACACGCTGACAGTGCTGGTCTGCCCTGTGAAGTGTCTTCTCATCCATGAAAATGATGTTAAATCACACACCCATCCATGTACGCTTGCTCAAAGTGAGACACGGGTTCGAGAAAGAGCACATTCACAAGCTCTCACCCAAGTCTTCATTCACACACACACACACACACGCATACACACACACACACACACACACACACACACACACACACACACACACACACACACCAACTAACCAATGTGAAATCGATTTCAAACAAAAGTGCACAGATAAACTTACCCTATACAACCAGGACTCTCATTGCATACCATCTTGACTTCCTCCCCAGCAATCCGTCTCTGCTCTGTGGGAGTGCACGCATGTACATGTGTGTGTGTATGTGTGCATGTGTGTAATTGTAAGTGTATGTGGGGAGAGGAAGGGAGGGGAAAAATGGAGAGGGAAAAGAGAAAAGAGAAAGATGGAGACAGGGAGGAAGAGAGAGAGAGAGAGAGTGCGGAGGCAGAAAGACTGTTACTGTATGACAGGAATGCTCAGCTCAGCCCACACAGTGCAAGCATGATACACTGACTAGCTGTGTGGTGTGTGTGTGTGTGTGTGTGTGCATGTTCAGAGAGAGAGAGAGAGAGAGAGAGAGAGGCTCAGTCTCCCACTCCATTGCGTGGGCAAGGCCTGCTTCTCTATTTCTCTCACTCCCTATATCACTCACTCTCCATCTCTCCTTCCTTCTCATTCTCTGAACTGCTATAATAGACGAGAAGAGGCACTGGTCAGAACAAGTGGGGGAATGTGAATGAAGGAGAAGAAGAGAGAGAAGAAGGAAAAAAAAGAGAGAGGGAGTAAGAGATGGAGCCCCCCTGGATGATAACGTGCCTCAACGATATGGAAACTTTGTCAGCAAGAAAATAATAAAAAAAATAAAAGGAAAAAAAAACATACACACACACCCCACCATGTAGCTCATCTGAAATAGGCGAGCGGATGCTAATCGTCACCATGGCAACCAGCTAAATGTAAACATCAGCAATCTTGCGGCGTGTGGGCGTGCTGCTTTCAGTGTGTGTCTGATGTTCTGATCACAACAATGTGATTCCCGCTGAAGGTCACAAGTGTGACACAAGCAATTATGCAATTCATACTTGCGCATTCGCACTCCGGCTTCTGACAGACACTCGGGATGCATGGACGCTGGATGTGAAGCTGCTCGTCACATTTTAGAGCATGCTTTTTATGAAGCAGAAAGCGTCAAAACACTGCAGTTATGGGAACACTCGTGTGTGTGATCAACATGTTTCATGTGAATATGAGTTACTTGAAAAATGCAAAAAGTTACTTTATGTTTCGCCTTCAAATTCACCATACGCTGACCGATCAAAAAAGGTCATTGTTTCAGAAGAGTGAAATTATGGGCCTGCATCAAGCAGCGAAAACAATTAAGAAGTCACTGGAACTGGGATAAGAGCTGTTCAACACATTATTAAAACCTATAAAGATAGTGCTGAACCTTCAACTTTAAGGAAAAATATAGTCCAGGAAAAAAAAAATCATGAATGGAGATCTTTTAAAACACTTAGTAAAGATGGATGGTTAAAAAAGTGACAGTAGAAATCAGCGCTATATTTCATATTGACTGTACGAGCATTTCCATACACACGCACACACAATGTGATGAGAACTCACAGGATTGGGACGAAACAGTTGTGTGTCCATGAGAAATCCACTTGTTCGTGAGACTAATCAGAATAAAAAGCCTTCAACTTGCTAGGGAGCATAAAAATTGGACTAATGGAAAAAGGTCATGATGAGTTCAGATTGATCCTATTCCAGAGTGATGGGCGCGTCAGGGTAAGAAGGGAAGCACATGAAGAGATGCACCCATCATGCATAGTGTCCACTGTACAAGCCTCTGGAGGTAGTGCTATGATCTTGGGTTGTTTCAGATGGTCAGGTCAAGACGCAGCAATATTATTTGGCAATCAAATGAAGTCAGCTGATGACCTGAATGTACTGAATTACATTCACACCTATATGTTGAGTTTTTTTTCTCCAAGATGGAACAGAAATATTCTAGGATTTAAATTGTGAAAGAGCAGTCCTGTGCATCATAATCAAAGCTAAAAACGATCAATGAAATCTTTCATCCATCCATCCATCTGGAATCCTTAGTAGTCCAACTAGAACCTACTGAGGGAGGAAACTAAACAAGCACAGACGGAGCATGCAAACATATGAAATAATGAAATCTTGGAGAGTGTACTGTATATTCAACTCATGTAGTGCAAATCAGGTTAATCAAGTTTAATATAAACAGCTGTGACAGCTAGCATAGTTAGTCTGTTTCAAAACCATGAACTAGATGTGAGTTATAGGAGAAAACCAGGCTCACATGTATTTATACTAAAATAGTAACCGTCACCGTGATAGTATCATCACCAAGTTTCACTATTGAAAATGGTATCCTCATGTGCGTTTCTGCCAAACATAGCAAAAGCATCACTCAGATCACCTCTTGCCACATGTTTACTAGAGGAAATTTAATTTAGTTACATATCGTGATTAATTTGTTTGGCAATTCATGTATCGGCACATTGACTCCAAATTAGATTCTTTTAAAATCATTTTTAATTTGATATGTTTGCTCATTCACTCACTCATCATCTATATCGCTTTATCCTCCGTGGGGGGCCCGGAGACTACACAAGGAGCCACACACATACTAATCAGCATCTCTGTAGAGAGAAACTGGAGTACTCAGAGGAAATCGACCAAGCACAAGGAGAACATGCAAACCTCATGCGGGAATCAAACCCGGACCCTGGAGGTGCAAGGCGACAGTGCTAACCACTAAGCCAATGTGCAGCCTGTCTGCAACTGAAGTGGTAAATTCTTTTTATTCCTCTATAATTCTACAGCTGGCGCTCTGTTGGCAGGCAGCACAGCATACTGTGTAGAAGGGGCGAAATCGTGAAACGTACAGAATCGCAATACAAATTGACCCAGCAACTGTGTATTGTGATAACATCATATCGGGAGGTCCATGGTGATTCCCATGATTCATGTCTTCATGAGTCACCAACAAGTTTCATGAACAGTCCAGGTGGACACTGTTGTCCTGTGACCCCCAAACTCTTTAATCCTCAAACCAGTTACTCTTGGTTTGCTCTTCTGATGTTGCCTTCATTAGGCAAGATCACATTTGTGCCATATTCTGTCCATATTTTACAAATAGATTTAAAAGTGTTTTTTTTTTAAAAAACCTTTTCAGATGTGATCAACATTGTTGAAACAAACACAACAGTAGAGGCTGGGTCTTATGAGGTTTAGGGAGATCTGTTGTTGTTGTTTGTTTCTGTATGCCCTGTAAGAAACCATGGGGTCCTCGGGTTAGGGTTAGGTGTATTTTCCCTAAAAACATGTGACACTTAAGAAGTATGAAGGTGAATGAAATTCAACTAATCATGTGACCTTTGGATGACAACCGGATGCAGCAAAACTACTTCAGAGATTTTGTGAAATGGGGGTGTATACTTATGCAGGCACAATTTCTTTTTGTCAGAAATTATTTTGCAAACTATATTGACTTTTCCTTCCATTTCAATATTATAGGCTCTGGTGCTGGTAATGTACAGTTAACTTATCTTATTTCATCACAAAATGTGTGAAAGTGTATAGGGATGAAAACTTATGCAAGGCACTAATTGTATCGGATGGTAAGCTGGGCTCTGATTCCGTCTAGTTAACAAAACAAAAATGACGGATTGGAAATGATACCAAGACTGATATGTTCACTCACAAACGATAAGAGCTGCAGTATAATCATCTCAAGTGCTTCGTCTGTTTATTCACAAAGAAACTTGAGGTCACAAAACTGCTCGGCGCTTCTTCAGATCTGATACACTGCAACAGTTTCATTAATTCTTTAAGCTCTACACCTGAACAAAACCATCAAATCACCACAAACATCACGCAAACATCCCTCCGTCCTGAGCTCAGAGCTGCACGAGGACGACCTCTGAGATCCGCACTGCATGTCCTCAGCATGCAGCTGCACCAGGAGGCTCTCAGAGTTCTGAAGAGTGTGTCCTGGTCTGAGCTGGGCTGTGCTTGGGGGCCACCTCCTGGATAAGATCGACCAGTTCAGTCTTTTCCAGGCACCCACGGCATTCCTCTCCCCACGAGGCCAAGACTCGCTTCAGCTCTAGCACTCGCATCTTAGACAGAGCCTCTCGACTCCAGTCCAGCACCTGGCGTTCTGGAACACGCACAGAAAAACACACTGTTAGATAGATAGATGCAAGATGTTGGTATAAGGACAGGATGAACCCAGAGACTGAAAACTGAGACAGCTTTAACCCATGAGCTCCCAGGATCCTTTAGTGTGTCCAAACTTTCCTTCCTAACTCTCCTAATCACATAGCAATTAGTTTTGCTGTAATTACAGGATACCATGCTTCATGATGAATACCTGAAGTAATAAGCTAGGATGTTAGGGAGTTAATTACACATGCTGACACAGTTATGCGTTTAAATAAGTAATAACACACTATGAAAATAATCCACGCCGTGGTGGAGTGATACGTCCCAACGTGAAAAGGATTATCTTCGCACAACCGAACGGTCTGTTGTCTGTTATACCAACTGATTTGCAAACGATTACAGTGTTTAATTTATTAACGACGAACTGCACGTTATATTTTAACCTCGGATTTATTTGTTGATTGTCCGCGTGAAAATTGAATCTCCTGTTATCACTTACGTTATAGCAACTAGCAACAATAAAAAGTCATTCCCTAAACAGCATCTTCTTTTCTCTCTCTTGCTTTCATTTTGCCTCTTGTTATTTTACAAAGAAAATGCAAATCATAAACTCCGCTGTCTGCAAGACTTTCTCCTGCTGGGAATCTTTGAAAAGAACCGTGATTGTTATAAAGTGCTGACACTCCAGACTCCTTGCATAAATGTTCAAGAAATTTCTCCTCAATCAAAATGCATTATATTAATGATTGCACTGTTCGCTTTTCTTTTTTTGATTAAAGAAAACATTTTAAAAAGCAGATTATTATTAGTCTTATTAATGTTTTAGTGGTGGAGCGGCCACCATACAAGTCCCTGGGAATGAGCTGTTAGTATATATGCTAATGTATAAAAGTGATCACGTTTATATGGACCTAATTAGGACTGCACCTAATGACTATTTTTTAGGAATTAATTAATCAAGTAATTATTATTGTTATTTTGTTATTATTGTTAAGCTATAATTCAATGGGTGGATGATTAATCCTTATATTAACTAATGATCACCACTGGCCTCCACGGACCCTAGTTGGATTTCAGAGGTTTCTGGGTGGAAAATTATTATTATTATTATTATTTACTGACAAGTTATGAATGTATGTATGAATGTGTGAATGTTAACCGGAGGTCCTACCATTTGTACAAATAAGAATAAATACAATGATCACCACTGGCCTCCATGGACCCTAGTTGGATTTCAGAGGTTTCTGGGTGGAAACTTATTATTATTTGTACAAATGGTAGGACCTCCGATTAACATTCACACACTACAGGCAATTTGGAAACGCCAATTAGCCTAATCTGCATGTGTTTGTGGAGGGTAATTGGAGAACCCGGATGAAACCCTCCAAGCATGGGGAGAACATGTAAACTCCACTCACACAGACCCGAGGCAGGAATCAAACCCGGACCCTGGAAGTGAAAGGTGACAGTGCTAACCACTAAGCGACCATGCCAATGATAACTTTACCTTGAAAATATAAATTTTACAAGTAAAAAGAATTCCATATAAATAAATAATAATAATAATAATAAAAAGTATTAATAAATAGAATCAGTGACATTTTACTGTATAATATTTATATAATATATAAATATTACATGAATTACATCATCAGAAAGACTCATGCATTTATCACTTATTTTACCATGGAATCTCTGCAGGAAGCGGCCACGTCAAACTCTGTCACTTAGTTTTAAAAGGCTTTACCCCTCTAAACAAGCTGTTTATCAAATCGCCAATGCGCTGGAAGGTGGTGTGGTACTGTGGTAGTAGTAGTGATGGTACTGTGGTAGTAGTGGTGGTATTGTGGTAGTAGTGGTGGTATTGTGGTAGTAGTAGTAGTGATGGTACTGTGGTAGTAGTGATGGTACTGTGGTAGTAGTGGTGGTACTGTGGTAGTAGTGGTGGTATTGTGGTAGTAGTGGTGGTACTGTGGTAGTAGTAGTAGTGATGGTACTGTGGTAGTAGTAGTGGTATTGTGGTAGTAGCGGTGGTATTGTGATAGTAGTAGTGATGGTACTGTGGTAGTAGTGATGGTACTGTGGTAGTAGTAGTGATGGTACTGTGGTAGTAGTGGTGGTACTGTGGTAGTAGAAGTGGTACTGTGGTAGTAGCGGTGGTACTGTGGTAGTAGTGATGGTACTGTGGAAGTAGGAATGGTACTGTAGTAGTAGTGGTGGTACTGTGGTAGTAGCGGTGGTACTGTGGTAGTAGTGATGGTACTGTGGTAGTAGTAGTGGTACTGTAGTAGTAGTGGTGGTACTGTGGTAGTAGTGATGGTACTGTGGTAGTAGTGGTGGTACTGTAGAAGTAGGAATGGTACTGTAGTAGTGGTGGTACTATGGTAGTAGTGATGGTACTGTGGTAGTAGTGATGGTACTGTGGTATTAGTGGTGGTACTGTGGTAGCAGTGATGGTACTGTGGTATTAGTGGTGGTACTGTGGTAGTAGTAGTGGTACTGTAGTAGTAGTGGTGGTACTGTGGTAGTAGTAGTGGTACTGTGGTAGTAGTGGTGGTACTGTGGTAGTAGTGGTGGTACTGTGGTAGTAGTGGTGGTACTGTGGTAGTAGTAGTGGTACTGTGGTAGTAGTAGTGGTACTGTAATAGTAGTGGTGGTACTGTGGTAGTAGTAGTGGTACTGTGGTAGTAGTGGTGGTACTGTGGTAGTAGTGATGGTACTGTGGTAGTAGTGATGGTACTGTGGTATTAGTGGTGGTACTGTGGTAGTAGTGATGGTACTGTGGTATTAGTGGTGGTACTGTGGTAGTAGTAGTGGTACTGTAGTAGTAGTAGTGGTGGTAGACTACACTTCCAGTGCATATTTTCTTGCTCTTAATTTGTGCTGTTGATGTCAAAGGATTCATTCAGATTTCAGTCTTTGACCAACATACACTATTAGAACATGTCCAATGTCAGGTTAAAAAAACCAAAGACAAAAGATTGTATACACCCTGACTCATGCTTACTGGCCCAAAATTTAATTTAGCAAGAAAATCTCGCCTTCTGGACCCGGCTGATTCACCATGATGCTCTACAAGTGCTTGAAGCTTCAGCACTTCTGACTCATTTTCTGCTTTTATAGACGGTCCCACATGGAAACCCTAAACATGCACTTCCCAAAAGCAGTTCATACCCACGATTCATCGTTGTATAATCTCTGTGGATATTCTCACCTGGATACTGTGGATTTGCTGAGACTGTCCTGTGCTTATCCCAGGGCACTTATTCATAATCTGCTAACACTGAACATCCTGTATCACTCTTATTACTGTTTGTCTTTACACTTCTAAATCTGTATCCTGTAATGTTAAAACCAGGTTCCACACATGTATGGGAGGGTTCCCTTTGGATTCAAGGTTTTCTTTGAGGTCACCTATGGGTTGCTAAATAGTATTCAAATAAAATTGTACGATGGGTGATCGACTCAAATGAATTTTTTATGAATTGTGCAGAATAATCGAACAGAGTTATGAGAGTAAAAACTCCCTTTATTTCTCTGTATAATCCCCTGCTACACTAATGCACTTATCCCAGCGTTTTACTAGTGCTGGGTACCATCAAGAGAGAATGTTATTGGTATTTCTGCTTCAAGTCTGTAACACTGGCCTTCCAGGAACTCCTTTAATGGCCCAAACATGTGGAAATGGCTTGGAGAGAGGTCAGGACTGTACAGAGAATGTAGCAATAACTCCCAGCCGAGTTCCTGTGATGTGCATCGCATACTGTAAGAGTCTCCTCAATGTATTATGCTTGAAGTCTTCTGTAAATATCAATCAGTTTTACGCCTTCATTTTCCCGGTTTGACTTGAACGCCCCTCGCATTTAGATCAAAAATATAAATCTGTGCCTCATGTAAAGCAATTTCCAAATGTCTGGTGGAACAGGGTTAGCTCAGTGGTTAAGGCAATGGACTACGGTTCGGAAGGTCCCAGGTTCAAGTCCCACTACCACCAAGTTGTCCCTGTTGGGCCCTTGAGCAAGGCCCTTAACCCCAACTGCTCAGATGTATAATGAGATAAAAAATGTAAGTCGCTCTGGATAAGCGCATCTGCCAAATGATGTACCTAGATGTAGCTGTCTAATCGGTAAATCTGGGTATAAACTCAAGGAAGCTAATCTTATGCATAAATCGTTAGACACACTCACTTCAAACTGAGTTGCACAGTATCATAAAGTTGATAATCCAGCGTCTGACATAAAATGTGCAAAAGACCATCACAGAAACAGAACATCACCATTTTAACATATAGCCTGGTGTGACTCAAACTCAGATAGATAGTGGGCGTTAGAAATTATTCAGATGATTAAATTCTGGTGTATATATAGTATATTCTCCTGTTTATGAAATAATTTTATAGCACGATGGTGTTACTGAGGGAGTAGGTCTGATCTGAAGGAATTATGTCTGAGTTCTGAGGCGAGAATGTAAAAATTTAGATCACGGAGTTTTACACACTGCTAAACATAAAAGTTCCACTTATCGCATCAAGAGGAAAATCAGATCAGTGGAACTTCTAACAGACGTTTATACTCAATTTTTAGCAAGCTGGACTATGCTGATTAAACCTAACACAGCTTAAAACAGGGAATAATTGGAGATAAGAAAACAGCACTGCTCCTGGGCTTGTACCGTATCGCAGTTCACAGATCTGTTGGTCTCTTTGCTGAAGTCTCTGGCAGATCTTTTGCACCGGGACATGGGCGCTGAGAGGGCGGCTCACCTCTCCGGTCACTTTCGCAGCTGCGTCACTCGAGGCTCCGAGGTAATAACACTGAACGAGTCACACACACAGAGAGAGAGAGGGAGAGACCTTAATATACGTACTACCATTCACAACCTTCAACCTTCATTAAATCTACTCTTCCATGGTATCAATAATATTATTTATTCGAAAATGTTTTCACCAACCCCTTCCCCCTAAACACACCCAAAAAAACCTACAACTCCAATATAAAACAACTCTCATTTATTACAAAGTACCATTTAAATGCTTCTGAAAGCTTCTCGGAAATATAATTGAGTTCCAGTGTTCTTTCAAGCAATGACATGAATATTCTAGTAGGCATTTGGGATGCACTGAGGTGTAATTCATTAGGTCAATTGCATGGGAGGAAACAAACAATAATAATAAATTGTCCCCTCCAAAAGTATTGGAACAACCAGGGCAGTTCTTTACATTCTCTGCACTGATGTGTGAGAACAAACTATGATTGATAGATCAGAATTTCAGCTTTTATACCCTGATAACTTAGGATATGGCACCTTTTGTCTGAGTTAGTCCATTTTTCAAGTGATGTAAACTTTTAAACATCTTCAGCTACAGCATTACAAAGCAAAACATTATGTCCAGTATTGTGTACATTCACCTTGTGCGCACACCTGGGCAGCTCTGTCCCCTCAGGCATGACTCCACAAGGCTAGGGGCTCTAGTGGTTTCTGGCACCTGGATGTTACCAGCGAGTCCTATGGGTACTGTTGGGTGCGGGGTGGGGTCTCCATGGATTAAACAAGGTTGTCCGGAACGTATCATAGTGCTTGATTTAATTGGACTCTGTGGAGTTCGGCTCTTTGTCTGCTGAGCCCTGGGCGTGGCAGGCTGTTGTGCACTGGGTGTCCTAGTGGCCTTTTATGATGGCCAGCATTTACTTTTTTCAGCACTTGCATTGCTGAAATGCATTACTGCACTGGCTTTTCTGTGGGATCAGAGCATACAGACTAGCCTTTGGTCCCCAGGGCATGGTCAAGCCTTGTATGCCCTTGATCTTGTGCACCACTTGATAACCAATGGCAATGTGTTATTGTTATGGCTGATTGGTGTATAGCACAAAGATTAGAACAAGCCTTGTTCCAATACTTTCAGTGGGGTCTGTACATGATGTGAGTGTGTATGTGTGTGTCTTACTAGTCGGCTCTCTTTCCCTTTAGCTTCAGCACATGCTTTAATAAGCTCCTCCTCTACAAGTGCTGAGGACAGCTCCCTGCGAGTCGCCACCAAAGACCTGTAAAGACGTTCTAAAAATCCCACACACACTATACAACACCCACACACACAGCAATAAATACTATGTTTGGATCTACTTTTATGAAAACACTGTGAAGTTAAAACCATCTTAACTGAGAGAGAGCATGAAGTGTGTAATATATGCATAATTATGTATCCTTCTGTATACACCAATAGGAGTGTATTGGATCCATTTAAAGACCATCATATATTTTTTTACAAAAAAAGTCCAGACTTATTAGTCTTTTTTCTTTTGTACCAAGTATAAGGTCATTTCCTGTTTGATAGTTTAACAACTATTCCACAATTTGCACATGTTGTTCACACACAGATACTGTACATGCATGAATATTCTCGCTGTTTAGTGCATTAAGGAAGTGACTGATGCTCAATTTTTTTTTGCTGTTCCCCTCATTAAGGTGGCACAGTAGTACTGCAGGTGGTGCTGTCTGTGTAGAGTTTCTGTGCATGTCTGTATAAGTTTCTCAGGGATGTCTAGGTGCCTCCCACCTCCCAAAAACATGCCAGATGAGTAGTTGGTTACTCTAAATTGCCTATAACTGTGATTGAGTCTGTGAATGTGTGTGTGTACATGGCATCTTGTGTATTCTTACTACTTGCCCAGTACCTAGAAACCCTGACCAAGACAAAGTGGTTACTAAAAATAAAACAATTGTCATGTTGGGATAGGTTTGAGGTTCTTGGTTACAATAAAGGTAAATTGTAATCAAGAGGTCAAAGCAAATCATCCGATCCACATAATCCGATCCCTGCTATCCGTTATCACCCAGATGAGGATGGGTTGCCTGTTGAGTCTGGTTCCTCTCAAGGTTTCTTCCTATTACCATCTCAGGGAGTTTTTCCTTGCCACCGTCGCCTTCGGCTTGCTCATCAGGGACAACCTTATCATTTTGATTCATACACATTGCATACAAACTTACTTCTTTTTATTGTGTAAAGCTGCTTTGCGGCAATGTCAATTGTTAAAAGCGCTATATAAATAAAACTGACTTGACTTGACTTGACATAACAACTTGGCACAGGGACCAGCACTGCATTCACTGATTACCTTTAATTCCGACAATCAATCACTGATCAATTTTCATTTCAATAATCAATCACGGATCACCTTCTATTCCGACAATCACTGATCAATTATTATTTCAATAATCAATCACGGCTCACCTTTAATTCCAGTGATCAATCACTAATCAACTCCAATTCCAATGATCAATCACTGATCACCTTTAATTACAATGATCAATCAGTGATCAGCATGTTTCCCAATAACTAATCACCACTGTTCCTAAAGACCAGTCACTGATCACTATTGTTTGTCTCACCAGTGCATGTCTTAGATTCTTGATTTAAACTGTCCTTTGGCCAAAATATTAACAGCAAGTTTTATTTTTAAAATAAGGTTCTAACTGCACAGAAGCCGGGGGAGGGGGTGAAGCCGAACTTGATCCTCACCACTGAACCCAAACCCCTGAGGTGATTTCAACCCATTGACGTCTGAAGTGAAGTGTACTACTTGACTAGTCTAGTCAGCAAAAGGGGCTAACACATTTTCAGTGTTCAAAGGTTGCTACACCAGTCACCACCAGATGACGTCATAATAGTATTAGCATACTACCTGAATCAACAGTTCGGAGGTGTGTTAAGTGGCCTTAGTGACTGTTTACACGCATGCAAAATACACACACTTTATTATGGAGCTTAGCCACACTGTGCAAGTAAATGTTAATTTCACAGATCACGTTTAAACCTATAACCTTACTGAATTACCCTTACATTACTCTTATGATATTTATACAAGATGCATATTTATTTATTTTTTATTCAAATTTGAGTAATTCTCGAGTACACTTCAGTGTAATAATGCACGCATGCTTTCCTTTCACACTTCATGCTTTGCACCACATTTCTATTTTTACACGCAGAAACACACAGAAGCACGCGCGCGGCAACCCGAGAAGCCCAGACCTCCTCACCTTCACACGGCTCTGACTCGGATACCGCTAAAACAGCGCATAAAAGCCAGATAACTGCAGAGGTGCTGTTTAAATGCATGTTCGTCTGAGCTTTATATCAGCCGTGGCGCACTGTTCCTTCAGAACTACATTACCCATGATCACCCGCTCCAGCGGCGCGTTCTAAATTTGGCGCTGTTCATTCATTGGATTCCAGCTCGCGCACCGGTTCTTTGATTTAATTGGCTGAATGCGCTGTCAATCATTTCCAGATTCGCGTGGCACTGTTCGGAGATAAAAGTAGCTCTCTTTTATTGGTCAAGAACAACGAGATCAACCCGCCTTGTCTCGTAAGCTCGTCTGCTATTGGTTGGAAAATAGATCCGCCTACTTTTTTTGCTTCCGGTAGCTGTAGAGGTTTTTTTTGTCTTGTAGAAAGCATGGCTGCGATCGGCGTACATTTTGGATACACGTGTGCGTGTGTTGCGGTATTCAAGGTAAACGTTGAAAACGGTGTTTTAAATCAGGAGGTCTATAGACCATTACTTTTGCGCTGCGTATTTATTGTCGCCTAGCTACACGGTTTATGATAGTCCAGTACTGCTTTCAGAACATGTTAGGATGTTGTGTCGTGTCTTATTACATGTAAAATAAATACTGTACAGTGTCATTACTTTTGCACTGCAGGGTTTTTGTCCTGTAGCTATTTGCAGTCTATTATAGTCCAGCATTTATTTCAGTGCATATCAGGATGTTATGTCTCATTACATGTAGGATACATGCTTGTACAGTGCTATTACTTTTGTTCTGCGGGGTTATCGTCATCTAGCTGGTTAATTTCACGCAGTTTATTATAGTCCAATATTGCTCTCAATGCTTCTCAGGATGTTATGGTCTTTCTCACTCCCTCTGAAATAAATACCTGTACAGTGCCATTACTTTTGTACTGAGGGGTTATTGTCATCTAGCTGGTTACATACATGCAGTTTATTATAGTCCAGCATTGCTTTCAGCGCATATCAGGATGTTATTTCATTTTGTAATAAGATTTAACCACCTTTATTACAATAAGACTGCGGTGCTATTACTTTTGCTCTGCAGATTTATTGTAGCTGGTTAAATGCATGCAGTTTATTATAGTCTAGCATTGCTTTTATTTTATATCAGGATGTTATGATATGTGTAATTACCTGTGAAATAAATCCCTGTACAGTGCCATTACTTTTGCACTGCTGCGTTATTGTCAGCTAGCTGAATAAGTGCATACAGTTGATTATAGTCCAGCGTTGCTTTCATTGTACATCAGGATGTTCTGTACCACTACATGTGGGTAAGGTTAGTTTTGCTATATGATCATTGTGATGTGTCTCAGGATGGACGGGCTGATGTGGTGGCTAATGACGCAGGGGACAGAGTCACTCCAGCTGTTGTGGCTTACAGAGAAACTGAGCAGGTAAAGAAGATGCACACTTGCATCTCTGTATAGCCATGGCCAAAGGTTTTGAGAATGATGCAAATATTTAATTTTCTAATATTTAATTTAATTTAATTAATATCATTACAAGCCTTTCCTTAGGTGTCAAATGCTTTTATTGACTATTATATTAAGTTTATGCAAAGAGTCAATATTTGCAGCGTTGAACCTTTTTCAAGACTTCTGAATTTTTCAAGAATTCACTCTGTCCTGCTGTCAATCAACTTCTGGGCTACATCCTAACCGTTAGCATGCTTGGAGTTTGAGTTTTTGTTCGTCCACCTGCCTCTTGAGGATTGACCACAAGTTCTCAATGGGATTAAGGTCTGCAGAGTTTCCTGGCCATGGACCTAAAAAATTCTATTATGTTATATTTTGTTCCCAGAGCCACTTTATCACTTTTTCCTTATGGCGAGGTGCTCCTCATGCCTGGAAAAGGCAGTGTTTCCAATTGTTTTGGGGAAAAAAGCTTGTCCTAGGAAGAAAAGGTCAGCAGGACCATCAGTCGTCACACCTGACTAAAACTTCCAGGAACCTATGTAGTCCAACTATGGACCGTGGTGATCACCATTGTATTTATTCCTATTTTCCAACCATGGTAGGACCTCTGGTCAACATTCACATGTGCATTTACACACTACGGGAACGCCAATTAGCCTTATCTGCATGCCTTTGGACTGTTGGAGGAAACTGGAGGAAACCCACCAGGCACAGGGAGAACATGTAAACTTCATGAACACAGACAATCAGCAACACAGGCATTCATGCTTACATAACATTTTACATGAACGTTGGTCAGCAAGCCCAGTCATTTATGTCTCTGTCTTGGCAATGTACATTCATGAAGAAGCTTTGAATAGAGACTTATGTTCGTGTTTTAATTTAAATACCATCATGAGATTTCCCTCCCGCCCCCTCCCCCCTTCTTCTTTAACTAGACACTTGTTGTATTTATAAAGGGTGCCAGTATTTCTGGAGCTGAGTGTATCTCATTTGTTTCTCAGATTTTCTAACAGACACAAGCATTATGCTTTCATTTTTGTTGAAATAATAAAATTTCCCTTCTGCTCTTATTTTTTTTAGCTCTTGTTTAGACTTAACAGCAGTGAAATATATATTTATATATCCTGAACACACATCATTAGTGTCTCCAATTCCCTTTGGCATGTTCCTCAGATTGTTGGTATCGCAGCGAAGCAGGGCAGAATAAGGAACGCCGCCAACACGGTGGTGAAAGTGAAGCAGATTCTCGGCAGACGGTACGTCTCACGTCTCGGGCTTTTTTTTCTTTTCCTAAATCAAATCACTGCATGCAGCTTATTGGTCTAGACAGATGACCTTTTGTTAAAGAATGTAACGGTGCTGTTTCTCTAAAGCCTTGGTTTTTAAACGAATCTAATCCAAGCCTGTGCGATATGGCAAAAAAATGATCCTGATTTTATTTTTCAGTTAATATTGAGAATTATTGAATATTATTAATGAGCTATTACAAGACTGCTTTATATTATACATAAACGGTATGAGAAAAAGGTTCAATTAAATCAGTTTATTTCTTGGATAAAAAGAATGGAATATTATTGCCCTTAAATATAAACGTAAGAATGAAGGAACGATTTTACCTCGAGTGACATTAGCTTAAGAAAGCAAGTAAAATCACCTGGTATATTGACCTGTCTCCCAGGCCTGCCTTAAACCCCATTGCTCATTTTATTTACTGTTGAGTGCAAAAGTTTGGACACCCTAGGGACAAAGATGAAATGTGCTCTTTATTTACTGTTGGGTTTCATAGATGCATGTAGTAATTCTTTATCCGGATGCAAGCTTTGCACTCTGTTTTCTGCCTCTGTGTCGACTCATAATGCTTTCAAGTTTTGAACATTCTGTGAGGATTAAAATCATTTGTACACCTTCTTTTAGCCACGATGACCCAGAGGCTCAGACACACCGAGATGAAAGCAAATGCACAGTGAGTATCTGTCTGATCTCGGTTCTGATTAGTCATCATCTTTTTTGATCCAAGAACACTTGTTACTGGAAGGAGTAATATAGTTTTTTTGGGGGGAAATATGTACACAAAACACTTTTTTTATTTCCTTTTTTTTTTTTTTTTGTTTGGTTGTGTTCTTTGTCGCAACTTTAGATCGTCAGCAAAGGGGATCAGCCCATGTATGAACTCGACACGGGGGAGACGACCAAGTACGTGTCTCCTGAAGACGTAGCCAGATTGATTTTCCACAAAATGAAAGGTGAGTCCGGATGAGGTTTGCACAGACGGTGTTGCGGCTGGTTAAATGGAGTCCTGGTGTGGTCTCATTAGAGTAGATCATCGAGCTGCTAAACTGGGGCAGAAGACGGAGCCGGAGGGCCCTAGAAATGCTGTGTGGTTGGGATGCACAAAATAATTAAACAAATGATTTCTACCAGTAGCGTTGTGTGTGTGTGCAGAGACGGCTCAGTCAGCTTTGGGGTCGGATGTCAAAGATGCCGTCATCACGGTGCCTTTTGAGTTTGGCGAGATGCAGAAAAACGCGCTGAGGTACGATAAAAGAAATGCTAACGCGACACCACGTGCACAGGTGTCAAAGTAGCGTCACAGTTTTTGGTGCTGCTTTGTTGCAGGAATGCCGCAGAAGGAGCCGGATTCAACGTCCTGCGTCTGATTCACGAACCCTCCGCCGCTCTCCTGGCTTACGGCATCGGCCAGGACTCTCCGTCAGGGAAGAGGTAAAGTCTCCGAGCAAATCTCACCATATTAACAATCGCATGCTTAAACGTCACTGCATGTGTTATTCTAGAAATTCTATTGAAAATGAATTGGATCAATACCCTACCCATGGTTCACTGCTTTACACACTATGTGCGTAATTGAAATGTTCAGCTTTTCTCTTAGCTGATGTTTAATCCTCTACTTTTGTTCAGCCACGTGCTGGTGTACAAGCTCGGCGGGACGTCCCTGAGCGTGACGGCTCTGGAGGTGAACAGCGGGATGTACAGAGTGCTCGCTACACACACTGACCACAGCACTGGAGGAGAGAGTTTCACCCAGGCGCTCGCTCAATACCTGGCTGGCGAATTCAAAAAGTAAATGCTGCTCATATCGAAAGTCTCTTTTTATAAATGTATGTCTTTTTACTGGAGCTCATCATGTGTCTGCACACATGGACAGGGTGTATAAGCATGACGTTAGTGGGAACCCAAGGGCGATGATGAAGCTGATGAACAGCGCTGATGTCGCCAAACACACACTCTCCACGCTGGGCAGCTCCAACTGCTTCGTAGACTCGCTTTACGACGGCATGGACTTTGAGTGCAACGTGTCCAGGTAATCACGCGTTCCACCTGCATGTCCGTGCACTACACCTAAAAATGATGAATGGTTTAATGTTTGGTGTGTGTGTTCACAGAGCACGATTCGAGTTGATCTGCTCGAACCTATTCAGTAAGAGCATCCAGCCAATCAGAAAACTTCTGGAGCAAGTCAACCTCTCCACCTCAGACGTCAACAAGGTAATGACCACTAGGGGGAGCCAGAAGGGCGTTTACTGTCAAGTAAAGGTTAAATGTATGTAAGTAAACAAAAAAAAGCATCATTAAGAGGAAACAGAATGACGTGCTGTCAATGACCAAATGGTTCTGAGATCCCGTCCCTCAGATCCACTGGAAGCAGTGATCCAGTGGATTTACCGATTTAGCACTAACGCTGTAATCTGGACCGCAGGTGGTCCTGAGCGGAGGATCAGCACGGATTCCCAAACTGCAGCAGATGATCAAAGACTTGTTCCCAGACGTGGAGCTGCTGTGCTCGATTCCTCCAGACGAGGTGATCCCGGTGGGTGCGGCCATGCAGGCGGGAATCCTGGTGGGCAAGGACAGCCTGGACCTGGGTGAGGACTCCATCACTGTGGACTGCTGTGCCAGTGACATCCTGGTCAAGGTGAGAGAGAGAGAGAGATGGTGTGTGTCACTGTGAAAAAGGAAAGGGTTTTTAGTCATTCAGCTTATTTTAAAATATTGCATTATGAATGGTTTTATAACCTTTACAATCTATAATGCCGTTTGTTCTGTCGTTGCACTGCAGCCGTATAATCAGTTTATTCTTTTTGCTGATTATGGTGGTGGTGGTGATGCTGCTGCACTGCGTTGTAGGACTGGGACAAAAACTAATTTTGGAGAGAGAAAAAAGCAGAGCTGAGCTGCAAGCTCCAGGGAAGGGCTCTTCTTGTATGAGGTCACTTTAGGGGGAAATCCGATTGGCTTGTTTGAACCCAGCGTATGATATTGTGCAGGTACCTCTTGTTTCACCAAACCTCTGGGGCTGTACTGTGGTGTCTGGCACCGGGATGTTAGTGGCAGATCCTTCAGGTGCTGTGTGTTGCAGGGTGGGTTCTCCATGTTTGGTAAGATCCATGGATGCTTGATTAGGTTCAAATCTGTGGAGATCAACAATCTTGAAGCCTTTGCATTCTAAGCCCTGTATCCAGCGGGCTGTGACGCACCAGGTGTCCTGATACCTTTCCGTCACAGCCAGCTGTTTGCGCTGCATTGGCTCGTCTGTAGGATGAGTCTGGATGGGGTGGACTTTAGTCCCCATGACCCTGTCACCAGTTGTGGTGTATATATTCACAAAAACTGGAAATGGTTTCCATTACTTCTCTTGTATGTACTGTACATGCACACAGGAAGAGATTCATCTGAGTGTCGGAAAACTTAAAACGTGCTTTTTGCCTAATGGGTCCCCCATTAAATATACAATTCTTATATTTACTTCTTTAATTTAGTTTTATTGTGCCAACTTTTGTTCATTTTTCATTTTATATATAATTCTTACATTTCTTTTATTGGAATTTTTTTTCTTGTACTCTTTATTACAATTTATTTCATCAGAGAGAAATCTTTCTTTTTGGTCACAAGCAATCATGTAAGCATTTCACTGCACATCATATCACTGTGTATGATTGTGTTTGTGGTAACTAAAATTGGAATTTAGATCCTTTGGGTATCCATTGGTCGTTAATACAAGATTTCCTCCAGATTGAGCTGCAAAGCTTTATAAATAAAAATTAAAGGTAAAAATCTTTGCACAAGATTATGAAAGATAACTCGAGTGAAACTTGGAATATTTGGATGAATTTCAGGATTTCTGCATTTTTGGTACGTTCATGCTGCGCACTAAAGACTGCATACTGACGTTAGCTTCTCAAAGCGCTGCATGAAATTCACTGGAGCATCATCTGATTGCATCATGTTTTAATCAAAAGGATGAGACTTCTGTCTCTCTGTACAAATGAGTTAGTGTTCAGTATCACAATGCTTATATACTGTATAATAGCAATAGTGCAGAACATTTGAAGATGCCATGTGTCTCTTATCTGATCATGCAGAAAGGAGAAACCGAACAGCCTTGTCATATTTGGCGAACCGAGTGGACACTGTTTAGGCACAAAGCACGCTTAAATGAAGAGCGCTCGTGCTATTTTAATCTTTTTCACTCTCCTAACACGGCGCTTCTTGTGTAGGAGTTCAACAATAAAGAGGACAAATTTCTACCTCTGCTATTCCTTCAACACCAAGTGCCTCTGACTCAGTGGATAAACAGTAGTTGTGCGAATTGAATAGGAATTAACAAGCGCGGCTGTAAATAACCAGGAACCCAAAATGCCAAAGGCTTTGTGCATGTGGGGGTCGAAGAGAATTCATCATGTCTGTGTAATAAAACCGGTTGGGAACTCCTGTCCGGTCACACTTTATACGCTGGTCTTTCCTTGAATGATGCTGGACAGAATCCTCAGGCATGGAAGAACACATATTTTTGCCTGAATGTTATTGAGTTACTCACCTGTCCAGTAACATTCTCTTTATCTGGCAGGAAGCGGACGACTCCGGGGCGGACATCTTCACCGTTTTGTTTCCGTCCGGCACGCCCCTCCCTGCCCGACGCCAGCACACTCTGCAGGGCCCCGGCAGCCTGGCGTCGGTGTGTCTGGAGCTGTTCCAGGCGCAGAAACCTTTAGCGCAGGTGTGACACTCTTTAAAATGTGCGCATTTCAGTATTCCTATCAAAGTAGTAAATGCATGATTTACTGCATCTTTATCACTTTTCATTTTGTCTCACAGATTGTCCTTAGGGACCTTGAACCTAAAGAGGAGCTGCATCACATCGTCACAGTGGTTACCATGAAAAGGTACTTGTGTTGTGGTGCCATGAATAAGGAGCACAGCAGCAGTGGTCTTATTGCTTTACTAAAGCCTTGTGTCTGTGTGTGTCTTTCTTTCTCAGGGACGGTTCACTCCACGTCACTTGTACAGAGCAAGACAGCGGCAGATCGGAGGCTGTTACTATAGAAACAGCAGCAGCGGCGTCATAGGAAACCTTTATACACTCGTATTACTATATTAACATCTAAACCGCAGCATCTGTAATGCATGTGCTTCTGGAGAAACCCCTGGGCATTCCGAAGCAATCACATGCTCCCTCGAGCAAACGTTTCCTTAAATCTGACATTTAATCTTTTTTTTTTTTTTTCGTGCATTAAGTCTTTTTATGTGATTTGATGCCATTTGAGCCGTAAATGTCAGAACAAATGCTGCATCAGTTTAAACAATCCACTAATGTGCGTAGCGTAAAACCACCAAGACATTTGATTGATGAAGGGCAAAGGCAAAATATGTAAAGTGTAGTCCATAATTAATGGCACCCCTTTTTATAAAAATGGCATATGATTGTGTAATATCAAACAAAAAGCCAACCTACAGTACTTTCTGCCAACAAACTCGATCATGAATGTCTATGTCACTATGAAAAGCCACATCACATCACAACCTGATTTGTGAACATTTACAAATAAATGCAAGCACTCTGTCTGTAATAAATTTTTTGCAATGAATTAGACATGACGCTCTTTGTGAGAGCCACAGTCAAGAGTTGTTTTGGTCGGATGGGATCACAATTGTTTCAGTTATGCGCACCAGGAAACACCTTTACCATTTTCTTCCCTGCATATGTTCGTCTCCAGTAGCAGCTGCAGTTTAATGTATTGTTAGTGTTCTGGTTTAAAGATAAAGTAACGTATGTCTGTGGTTTACTGATAAATCAGCATGATGTAGAGAAACTATACGCTAATATGTGTACAGAGTTTATTTGAACACAAAACAGCAAATAAGGTTTAGAACAAAGATGTCTGAAAACAAGATTACTACAGTGAATTTTTGACAGATAAATTGGAACAGCGAAACACATGGTCAGAAACTTGGTCCACTTTATAAAGGTAGTGTTTAGACATGGAGGGCTAGATGACGGTTTTCAGACCTGAGGCGGGAATAGAACCCGGATCCTTGAGGTACAAGGCCACGGTGCTAACCACTACACCACCTCTGGGGTGGTGCTGCCGCCGTCTTCGTCTCACACATTAATAACAATAAACTACACACCATATATATAAATTATACATAGCAAATTCTTATAGCACAGGAATTTGAGAAGAATGTCTGAAAATATTGCTTACAATAATAGTGACTGTCTTGTCCTCTCTTTCTCACTCACTCATCATATACACTGGTCGAGGGGGGGCCTGGGGCTTAACCCAGGAGTGCAATCCATTCACTCTCACTCAATCATCTTCTATGCTGCTTTAGGGTCATGGGGGGGTCCCTTCTGGGAGACTTGGGGCACAACCTGGACAGGGTGCCAATCCATTGCAGGGCATGCTCACACACTGTATGGCAGTTTACCTAGCCTGCATGTCTATTTGGGGTGGGGGGGGGGGCGGTGGTGGTTGGTTTTGGGGAATGCAGGGACCATGCACACAGGGATGGAGGTTGAGCCTCCAATAGGAAAAATCTGGGTAACCAACCAGGGAGAACATGCAAGCTCTGTGCACACAGACCTGATGTGGGATTTGAACCTGGATCCTGGTGGTGCAAGTCCATGGTGCTAACCACTACACCACCTGAGGGCCGCCACCATCCTTCTTCCTCAAATAGTTCTATAGAACTGGCTGACTGTAACACAGTGCTGACACTCGAGACTCATACAAAAATGTTACACAAACAGGAAATGTCAAGTTCTGCATTATATCTATCCGCACACAAGGTATTGGAACGACTGGATCGATGTAAACCTACATGTAAACATTAAATCAACACCTTTCAGAATAAGGCATTCAACACAAGTGGTATTTAGAAAAGAAAAAAAAATAGTTTAAGGAATGTTCATCCGATGAGTCGGGAACCCGATGGAAGAATTAGACGCGCCTCGGAGTGGCGCAGTGGTAAAGCGCGCGCGCCCCATCATCGGGAGCTCGCGAGTTCGACTCCCAGGTCATAATGTAAACTCTTGCAGCCGGAGGTCTAGAAAGAGCTGATTGGCCGAGCGCTCTCAGAGGGGCGGGATGACATCTACAGCCAATCAGGGGCGTCCTCCGAGTGTGTTACTCCGCCCCCCCAACGGTGCAGTTCGAAAAAGATGCGGTTGGTTGGCATCACGTGGTTGCGAGGGAACATGTGATAGTCTTTGTAGTCTTAATGTGGGCGCCCTCTAGTGACGGATAGGAACTGGACACGAGAAAATCAGGGGAAAAAATGAATAATATTCCTTTGAACTCTTATGTCTTATTATGGTCGCGTTAAATAGTTTTTTTTGGAATTATTTGTTGTAATTTGGAACGATCATCACTTCAACCATGGACTCTTGCATTAAACTGAACCCTGCTGATAATTTTTGGTCGTCACTTCCTCTCCAGCAGCCAACTTCCTGTACAACTCTTTCAGCTCCTCAGGCTGCGGAGCCTTTGAGCCCGGAGTCATTGGCAGATCAAAATCTGAGGACACCTGAGAATCAGAAGCTGGTTCTGTGTGGTCCGTAGCATCGCACTGGTCCTGAGGAATGTCAGTAACACCTGGCTGACTGTCAAGCCCCGCCCAGCGAGAAGCGTTCTCTGCGTGTGTGGTGTTGCACTGTATAGGCATCGTGTCGAGCTGGCTGAGGCTCTCTAAAGCTGCCTCGGATACATACGTGGACTGAGAGGAAGTCATGGGACCTGACTCGGATTCGTCATCGTCGTGGTTGAAGAGCTCGGGAGACTGCGACGTCGTCTGATCTGTAGACAGAGTCTGGCTGTTCTCCAGCTCAGCGCTGTCATCGGTCACAACCGGCTCTGCTCTGAAAAACGTACTCCAGCTGGGCGCAGCCGGCTTTGATGGAGTGGGTGTGGCGTCCCCGGATGCCTGACATGCAGGAAGTTGTTCCTCTTTCGCTTCATCTTCACCATCACCGTCATCCTCATCATCATTGGACTCTGTACAGTCCATGTAGTTGGATGCCTGAACTGAAGGCTGCAGCTGTGGTAGAATTTGTGTCTCTGTGACCACAAGATCTGTCTTTTCACTGACGTGGTGCTTTTTCTCCTCATTCGCAGCAAGTTTCTTCCTCATTGGGGCTACAGCAACTTCCCCAAACAGCTCGTCATCACTGTCAGAGCCTGCGACACAAATGCAACTGCTTTACAAAGTGTGAATGGAGTGTAAATATACACCCGGGTCATAATTCCATTCATGATATTGGCTTCACAATTTCATTCAACTCGCCTTAAAATTTTGTTCAATTAAACAAAGTATCTGACTGACAAGCATAATACACACCATATCAGAAATAGAGCTCCAAACTCGGCTAAAATGGCATATTCCTGCAATTCCCTTTGCTGTTTGAAAGCTACTTAAAGCTTTTTTTTTTTTTTTAATCATGATTTCATAATGTGATTGTATAACCATCTAAGTTATAACATGTGTTGGCTGTTGCAATCTGGACCTATCATAAAATCAAGAGTGCTGATTTCACAGTACAAACCATTCACCAAATTTTTATTACATGACTGTCTGTATGAACTCTGTGGGTTGTGCAGATTGGGACCTCTGCTGTTCAAACAGTACAACTGCATTATATGCATAATTAACAGAATGCAGATTTCCACAAGGCGCAGTGTCACTTTTTTTGCACTGCAGTAAAGCATGATACAATGCATCACTACAGCTCTACCATGTTTGTGTACGTGTGTGTGTGTGTATCGGTTCAGCTCACTTTTATCTGCATAGAAGCACCTTTGTTAATCAAATCCTAGATTCAGATTATTTTAAAAGCATCATTTTAATGCATACATTTAACTAATTACATATAACATATAACCTTTGAATTATTATATTTAATGATTTTTTATAGACTTTTTTGTTGGGGTGAAGTCCAAGTGCTGATATGGAAAAAAAGGCTGAAAAGCTGTATTTCCTTACATTTGTACCTTTGTTCTGATGTTATAATCACAGCTTTGGTCACAGCTGTAAAGACTGATCATATGAGTTACTATGTCCTTCCTGGAAGTTCTAACCAGTCTGGCCTATTTCCCCGAACTCAATGAGGTGTTTCAATGGTTTTTTTTTTGTGTGCATCATTCTGTGTCAACTCTATATACCCAAAAGATCAGCAGATTCTAATAAAATACTCCTACCAGACCATCTGACACCATGTGACTGTTAAAGTCACAGAGATCACACTTTGCCTCCTTTTGTTTGATGTGAACAGGAACTGATTCGATGCTACATGACTGGATACATGCATGAATGACCATCTGTTCCTATCAAAGTGGAACAAAGTGAGTTTATATAATAGATTATCCATAAAATCACACAATACCCTGGTTTACCTTTAGATGAGAACTTTTTTCTGGCTCGTTTCAGCTTCCCCAGGGGCATATAGACAACCTCTGCCCTTTCTGAGTGTTCTCTACGCATAAGAGTCAGTCTGGGAAAGAAAAATAAAAAAAGAATCAGCATTTTAAACAGGTGGATCAGGCAAGCAAGCACAAGAAAACTATTAATTAAATGTGTGTGCCAGGACTTACAGCTCAGTGACGTCCTCTACGGTTCGTCCCATTGGAATCACATTGGGATAAATATTAACAGGACTGATGTAGGAGAGGAAATCCTTGATCTGATTAAAGAAGGGTGGAAATACAGGACACGGACTGGGTGTAACTCTTACAAACGTAATATATATGTATAGATCTACAGTATTTTTAAACGTCCTTCTTACCTCAGAGTACGAGGAATGAAAAGAGAAACATGCCCTGTAGGAGCTTCCACCCATCCTGAAAAAGCCAGAGAAATTGGTTCATGCAGTTTTTTTTTTTAGCTGCCGGTGATGCTTGCTCTGGAGACTAGCATCGGTGTATCAGTGTCAGTTAGGCCTGATTTTTCCCCTCATTGTCAGGTTTAATCTACAAAGCGATTAGTTGTTCTTAATTGAAGGGCAGGACTTTCTGTTAAATCAACTCTCTTGTTTCTCATTGTTTATTCTGAAACCGTACAACTGCAGCTTTGAAACAAATTTACACCCTATAATGTTTACACCTCCATGTTTTCCAGGTAAGGATAAAATACAAGGGGCGTTAAAATACAAGTCAAATGTTTTGGGACGACTCATGCTCGGACCTTTATAAACCTAATGTGAAGAAGGCACGGCATGGCATCCAGATCCAGTGGAGTAACAATAACGTACAATAGTGTTTCATTTTGTAGCAGGGTGTGCAAACTTTTGCATTTAACAGGTAATAAGCTAGGATAGGAAAACCTAAAAGGTTCCAAACTCATATATACAGTATATACAGATAATATATACTGTACTTGACAATGACGTTGGTCTTCCTGGTCCGTTCTCCAAACCACATAGTAGAAGGTTTGATGCTGATGATGCGCAGTGGCGTACCATCCGGAGCTGAGGAGCCACACGGCAGCCTGTTCGCCCTGAACAACTCATCGTCCTGTCACAAACAGGAAATAAATCCACTGAAAAGACAACTGCTTTACAGAGTGATGCACATCAGCAGTACAGGAAGTGGGAAGTGTAACATGCCTTGGGATGCCTGCAAGCATGGATCTGTGTTGCTCTGTTTGTGGTCACGTGATCCACGATTTCTGGCATTTGTCTGTACATATTCAAGCTGTTCACATGGACCTACGACAAAATCACAGAGATCTGAATAATGATCTACAAATATAGAAACACCACACACTTAATTTATGGCTGCTTGTTCTTGATCATTAGTACCTGTAAATTAAATTCCTGCCCCAGGTTGGTGAAGAGGTATTCATACCCGTATGCCGCTTTGCAGTTCAACCAAACCACGTGGTACGGACTCAGACAGATCCAGTCTTTAACCAACTTCCTGATACCAGTCAGACAGGCTTCCTGAAGTCACACAGACAATCTCATTACACTCACGATAGAACGTTATTAATAAAGCAATAACGCCAAATAGATATAGATGAAGGAAAAGTATGTGTACCCATAAAATGAAAACTATATATTTTTTTATTGTAGCAACAAAGCAATTTAGGTTTATGTTAGTGTTTAGATGGTACGTAATAATCTTACACCAGTACACCAGTGTTTTTCAATTCTCAAATCTGATTAGTAAGAAGGTTTTTATTTTTATTGTATCTTCAACTTCATGACAGAGAGTAAAAGAGTTTTATAGGTCTTATAACATAATCAGTAAAAGGAACTCATTTCAAAGCAGTTTCACAACATTAATATTGCGCATCTATTATTACAAGTCAAACCAAGACTAATAATGAGACATAGTCATGAGAGTAAAACTATTTACCCTTTATTTCTCTCTATATATTCCCCTGCTACAAAGCATTTCATTAGTGTTTAGACACCATCAAGATAGAAAGTGTCCAAGATTTCTGCTTCACATCTGAAACCCTGGCCTCCCATGAACTCCTTTAATCACCCAAACATGTAGAAATGCCCTGTAGTGAGGTCAGGACTGTACAGGGGGTGTGGCAATAACTTCCAGTCGAGTTCCTGTAATGTGCAAGTGGTGTTGGTGAATGATTGTGTGTACAGTTCCCGCAGACAGATGCGTCTCCTCTACAAGTTGGGCTACAAGTTGGCTCCTCTACACGGCAGGTTATCCACTGATTTTCAAGGATTAGACATTCCACTTGCTGAATGTTCTTGAGAACGACTGCAGGGGGCTCAGAGCCACCTCGGCTGGGATCGTCCTCCACAGACGTACGGACTGCTTAAAAAGGTTTGCCCCATGCTTGTCTCATCAATGTACTGTGCTTGAAGTCTTTCAAATTGTCAATTATTTTTACTCTTTCCATTAATACATCCATGTTGGAACCTCTGTAGTCCACCTAGGGACAGTGGAGACAAATGGTGACCGTTGTATTTATTCACTTTTGTATAAACCATGGTAGGACCTCTGGGCAACATTCACATACGAATTCACAAACTAGGGAAAATTTGGGAACACCAATTAGCCTAATCTGCATGTCTTTGGACTTTGGAAGGAAACTGGAGAACCTGGAGGAACTCCATCAAACATGGGGAGAACATGCAAACTCCATGCACACAAACCGAGGACCTGGAGGCACAAGGCGACAGTGCTGTCCACTAAGCCACTGTGCCACCTTTTACATTCATTCACTAGAAATTTCATCACAAGTCCTGCTTTGACTTGAACACCCTTTGTAGTTCACTAATGAAATTGTAATTGTTCGCAATTTATTTTACCACCTTTACCAGACATAATTGGATGATAACAGTAACTCTACTTTATCATAGCATATAATTGATCATTATTTTTTTCTGGAAATCTGTCTAAATATTATATAATTATACATTATACATATACATGTATTATACATATATATAATATAACATACGTATACGATTAGTTATTTAAGAATATCTTTCTCATATAAACAACACCTTGTTTATATTTGCTATAATTGCCTTAGTTAGTAATATTTCCCCCTTGATTTTTAATAGGCAGGTTATCAGTCGTAACTCATCCAGATGTCTCACACACACACACACCTTCTTTAAATCCGTCTGCGACAGCTCTTACAAAACATTCACCTATTTCTGTTAGATTAAAAAAAAAAACATTTGCACTGTTCTCTTACAGCAAGAAACCACTAAACCAAATGTTTTGTTCTTCATAAAATTCTGTTTTTCATATTAATACTTTTTATACTGTTATTCAGAAAACTCGTGGGGTGACAATTTGAGTGATATATGACCGGATCAGAAACACTCACCCTGCTGGGGATCTGGTAGAAACTGGGGTCGTAGAATGTGCTGTCCACATACACACTCTGAATGTCTTTCACTCTGTAACAAAGAGCATCAGGTTCAAGTTCTTCTTATACCGTAATGTGATGTGATGATCTTACATAAACAACCAATTTTTATTTCCATCTTTAGACACTTTAGCTACATTGCAGCCTGGCTCATATTTTGCACAGTACCGTACTGCACAGTACGCAGCATGAGGATGTGGAAATGGGTCAGACTGAACTACATAACAGCTATACACCTGTTTCCAGAGTGCAGGTGCTCCATCCTCGCTGCATCGCCAGCAGCCAGGCGGAAGTCTCCGGTGTACAGCACGGTGCCTTGAGCTCCCTCAAAGAGAAACCTGCAGGAGGACCAGCCCAAGTGTACACCATTATATACAGAATTTACATGCTAAGTAGCAGGGCATGATGGAGTAATATACAAATATCTGTACATTTATTAAATGTTGATACTGATGAAAAAAAGAATATGCAGTTTTGAGTCCTTCCTAATGAGTGTGTATGTATTTTGGTATGTTTAGCCCTGCCCTCACGACAGTGAAAATTGATACTCAGTCCTTACATGACCGATCCAGGGCAATGCCCAGCTGGCAACAACGTCACAACGACATCTTCCACCTGGGAATACAGGACAATCTTTCAATGAATGAAACCGGTGCATATTAACATCGTATACAGTGTAATTAATTTACATCCTGCAGTGATATTTCACCCCAACACATCTCAGCCATGAGCTTCAGGGGACGTCTGGTGTCTGAAACAGGTCCTACTTCCTGTTCCCTACAATATGATGGCATTATCTACTGGATACTGTCTATTACACATGTAGAGAAGGAACGCATGCTGTACCTCTCCTGTAACTTCGTCAATGAGGGAGATATGTGTCGGACTGTCCAACTCAAGAGCAACCTGGAATTAGACAATTTCAGAATGTAGGCATATCTGTGAATTAAATACATTTCTTTAAATAATCATAAAAAAAACAGCATTTATAAAACTATTACTTACAATGCGGTCTTCCCAGAAGACATATTTCGGATTGTTGAGGAGAAGCTCCTTCGTGACAAACGAACAGTACAACTTTACAGTTAAGCTACAACAACAAAAAGATGGGATATTGATTACAGTAGGTAAAGAATAAAACATTTAGAGTGTGCTGTTATACAAAAATAACCCATAACTATGCGGTGCGAGGTGGCCTGGCGCAAAGCTGAGTTACTGTTACACTCCTAAAGTAGATTTGACAACAGGGATCATATTTATTTATTAAAGAATAACATGTTGTGCTTTTTAATCATTTGATTTCTCTCACTAGCATCTCTTTTTCTGGTCCTTTTTTGGAGATTCAATTTGCAAAGATATTGAAACAATAAGTAGGTCTACTGAGCACTAAGAAAAACGATTTCCTGAAAAACAATGTGTCAAAGGCTTTTATTGACAGTGACATTAAATTTATGCAATGAATCATATTTGCAGTGTTGAGCCTTCTTTTTCAAGATCTCTTCAATTCACCTTGGCCTGCTGTCAATTAACTTTGGGCCACACCCTGACTGATAGCAGCCCATTCTTGCATAATCAGTACTTGGAGTTTGTTAGAATCGGAGAGTTCTTGTTTGTCCATCAGCCTCTCGAGGATTGACCACAAGTTCTCAATGCGATTAAGGTCTGGGGGGTTTTCTTGGCCATAGACCCAAATTTTTGATGCTTTGCTTCCCGAGACACTTAGTTATCACTTTTGCCTTATGGCATGGTGCTCCATCAGGCTGGAAAACGCAGTGTTTGTCACCAAAATGAGCTTGGACAGTTGGGAGAAGTTGCTCGCGGAGGATTTTTGTATGTTTACTTTATTCCTGGCTGTGTTCTTAGTTAAAGTTGAGTGAGCCCATGCCGTTGGCTGAGAAGCAACCGTGCACATGAATGGTCTCAGGATGCTTTATTATTGGCATGACACAGGACCTTCATACATTTCAAGAAAGTCAGGGAAAGTTTAGGGAAAGACGGATATTCTGCAAAAGGTACAGGGATTGATGTAAACTCTGAGGATTGATGTAAACTCATTTTCTCCTATATGATTTTTTGGGGCATCTGTAAAAAAGCTTGGGCAGAGAAGAAAATGTCAGCACTATGCATGTATGGGGTTGCTTCTCAGCTAAGGGAGTGACTTCGTGAAAAATAATATTTGTGTCATTCTCAACACTTTTGGCTACAGCTGTTTGTATATAAAAGAATGTGTTGGAAAGATTGCGAAGCGTCTGCAAAGGTTGCGATGGACTTTAACAATATAAGTCTATGGGCAAAAGTGCAAGGACTGTTGTTGTTATTTATACCTTGTTTATTTCCTTTACGTACAGTATTAAGTTTTTCGGGGACACCCTTTAGAAAGCTCAAACATGTCACTGATCATATACTTCTCTTTATTAAAACACACCTTCTGGCCAATCAGAATCAAGACTTCATAAACAATAAACAGTCATGTGATGTGTGCAGTGATGGAGCTCCTTACCTAAACTTTAATTTTCTTTTCAGTAAAGGTCCTTTCAATCCTTTCATATGATCTGTAAACACACTCTCAGGTTACACATTGACTCTGCAAACAATCACAAGCCACAATACACACAAGGCTTTTTAATGAAATCCTACCTTTATGACAGTGAGACAGAAAATAAGCCCTGGCGTGGAGATTCTCTCTGTCGAATCTGTCAATGGAAATGGCTGGATATTCTTTCATCCGTCCAGGGAAGGAGCTCATTCTGACTTTCTCACATTAATGCCAGCTTAGATAATATAAAAAGCTTCATGTGCAGGGTTAAACTGAGAAATATCACTCTCACTCTACAAACACACCACTATCAGTCCTACACCTCTTCAATTTCAAACACTGAAACACAAACACACGCCATAACCAGGAAACCCGGAAACCAGGGTTGCCAAATAAGCAGCACAGGAATCACCACAACACCCAAACTCCAATTCCGGCTAAATGATTATGATTAATCCATATACATAAAAGAAAGTCTGCACAGTACATTGGTAAAAACTCGGTTTTTAAATAATATTTTTACGTTTCATACATTAGATAACCTAAAACCAGTCTATTTAATGAGTACTTAGGTGTATGTCTGAGGTTAAATTTGCGCTATAAACGAAATCAAAATGTTGATTAGAAGTGAAGTTATGAACGGTTATGTGCCAGATTACAAACCAGAAGTTTTGACAGCGTACTGCGCATGCGTGTGTGCGTACTGTGGGTGCGTCTTAAATCAACCGCTGAACAGAATGAAATAAAACCTTAGCAGTACTCATCTGCCTGTAGTTTCACCTGCACCATAAGTGAAATCAAAATGTTGAGTAAAAGCGATTATGAACAGTTATGTGCCAGATTTGATAACCTACGTTAAAATAAGATAGATACTCAATTTAAACAAACACCTGCACTAATAGATATTAATAAGAAAATCTAAACTGAATATTTTTACTGGGACTACGTAAGTGAACTTTAATAAACTGGAGTCATTTCTTTTTTTGTCATCTGTGATTCTTTCTCTGATTACCCAACAGGGATTGTATTTGGCTGATGACGACAAAAAATTAAGTATTAATAATCTATCTATCTATCTATCTATCTATCTATCTATCTAACAGAGGTTTTCTTATGTACTGTATCTCACTCACTCACTCATCTTCTATACCACTTAATCCTGTATTCAGGGTTGGGGCCCTGGAGCCTATGCCAGGAGAAAGGGCACAAGGTGGTGTACACCCTGGACAGAGTGCCAATCCATCGCAGGGCACACACACACATACACACAATACAGCCAATTTGGAAATGCCCATTAACCTAACCTACATGCCTTTGGACTGTGGGAGGAAACCCACCAAGCACAGGGAGAACATGCAAACTCCATGCACACAGAGATGGGAATCGAACCCGGACCCTGGAAGTGCAAGGCAACAGTGCTAACTACTTCACCACAGAGCCACCTTATCTATTCATATGTCATGAAACAAATTAGAAAATTCATTTGTATTAATAAGCTAGGCAGAGGGTTTTGTTGTACAGAAAGACAGACATGTACATCTGAGCCTCAAGCTGAAATATTATCATTGATTACAATAAAGTTAATCAGCTATAACCTTTGACCTATTTTTTTTTTTTTACAAACTCTTAACCAGTCAACGCGAATAATGCAAATTAATAATAATAATAATAATAATAATAATAATAATAATAATAATATAAAACACATAAAATATTCTATTATCACAAGACTATTGGATTATTTCTATTTTCCTTTTATAGCAAAAGCTTTGACAGAATTCTATTAACACTCAGTCTAACAGTTTAAAAGGTGTATGGAATTTTCAGACACCTGGCAACATTACGACACAGCGCCCTCTGGCTGTTACTGTTAAAAAAACAGCAACAGCAAATTTACTGAAGTTAACTATTAAAAACGACGAACCTACCGTCAAAAATATATAGAGACATTTTCTAAAAACATAAACACATTCTTATTTAAAATAATTAGAGTAGTAATACCAAACTTTCATTATCCAATTTAAAACCAAAAAGATTAAACGAAAAAAAAAAAAATAAACTCCTTGTTCAGTTACGGTTGCCCAACCAAATAATCCTGGACCAAGTTCCGGTGACAGCAGTGTTGCTGGGGAAACCATAAACAACACGCACTTCATTTTGAAGACTGGTAAATATCCTTTGCAAGATTCACTCTTTCAGAAATTAATAACAAAAATAATACAGAATTGATTAGCAGTTTTAAAGCTACAATAAAATAAAGCCTCCATTAACTTTAGTAACGTAGATTAGTTAGTGGATTTAGTAACAAAGTAAGAGAAGTAAACTAATTCGGCTAGTTATATAACAGCTAGTAAAAGTAGAAAAATAAGCTGAATGATAATAGGATGTAACATGGATCATCTGTCTTTATTGTTTACAGTTTCAACAATCTTCAAATCAAGAACTAAGAAGACATCATATGTACATCAACAAACTCTGTGCCAGTAAGATTAGATAAGATTAGATAAGATTAGATAGGAGGGATGTCCTGTGCAGCTCTGCTGGATAGTAATGCTCAACCCAGGTCTATGAGCCGAGCGAGGCAGTGGACTGATGAAGTGGAGAATCTCTACAGATTTCAGCAGGCGGGATACAGGGATGAGCGGGAGTACAGGCAAATTAAACAAGCCAAGGTAATGGAATTGTATTGTCGGAGGGGTGTGTGTGTGTGTGTGTGGGGGGGGGGGGGGCATGTGCCTTGTACATTTATTACACTAAGTGTTTACCATGTGAATAGCATGTGGACATATCCCATATCGGGTCATTAATATCAAATAATAAAGATCAAACCTCTCCTTGGGGGTTATACAGATTACTGTACATAAACTGAGATTTTTTTTTTTTTTCATTTAAAAGTATGCACTTCAAGCATGAGGCTGCACACACAGTCACAGGGAGCACCGACCTTCATAAGTCAGTGTGCCAAAAGACATCATCCTGTGTACTTCGGGAGCCGTGCAACTGGTGCTATTCTGTCCATGTGCATTACAGCATCTGCTATTTCATCATGGACAGCAAGTTAGAGCAAAGAGCAAACGTGACATTCTGAGCTAATCATCTCTACGACTGCAAAAGGCGAGGCAGGTCTGCAGCTTAAATAAGTGCATGCTCATCATGTTTTTCGACATTTGCAGGCTTGTGCATCGAGAATTCGTCCACAAGGGCCAGACCATCAACAGCGAACTCTACTACCAGGTTTACCAGAGTTTGTAAACAGAGCTAATCTTGAAACCAACTCGTAAAAGTCTCATGTCTGTATGTCAAGTTTCAGTAGTGGGACAGAAAGATTTTCGCTGAGATGGCTGAAAGCACACCCTGTTTATTTAGTTTATCTTACAAAAACATAATGCGTTCATATTGTGAGTGCATTGTGTCTTACACTTATGTGAGAATTTTAGATTCTCTAAACTAGAGAATTTTAGACTCTTTTAGCTGTTATCAAGAACAAAATGCAGTTTATCCCACCATTTAGATTTAGATACTAGTGGGTTTTAATTAATTTAATTTTTACATGCATTTCTCCTGTAAGCGCTTTATCATGGTCAGGGTGGATCTCCAGTTTGGTACGATGCAGGAGCACATCCTGAATGGGACGGCAGTTCATCGCATCCCACCGTTTACACCTCTGGCTAATTTAGTGTTACTGATACACTGATCCTGAGGAAAGTGGATACTCCGGAGGAAACCCATCATGGTCTGTTCTAATTATTGTTTTTAACTTTTCATAATTTGTCATTAAAGCATGGCTCTTTCTGTGCTGTGTGCTGTTTCAGATTGACCGCTGGCCACAGACAGGGTTTGTGAAGAAGCTGCAGCGTCGAGACAACACGTTTTATTACTATAGCAGGAATCGAGAATGTGAAGACAGAGATGTGCACAAAGTCAAGGTCTACGTGTACTGACATCACCGACCGGCTCTGGCACTTCATCTATGTCTCCTACTCTTTGTTTGTCATGTTTCTCTTACTGTCTTAATGTCTCAGTCTCTTACTGTTGTGATTTTTAATGAAGACGATGTCGCTGATGGATCATCATAATATTGTGCAGCTTGATAATGGAAAAGTAGATTTTAAACATAATGCAGGACAACTGCTATTATTATTATTATTATTATAGCTGTCACATTCTTTTGCATTTGCTAAATACAGTCTTTGGGACAAGGTAATGATGAACTGCTGTGTGTGAACATCTGATCATTAAAGCAAAGTGTGTTCATGGTGCTGTTTTAAAAGCTTTACTTTACCAGAAAAACAATCAGAAGATATTGTTTTATGATTTTTATCCCCAAACCAACAAACACAATAAATGTAAGATGTGGTCTGCAGTTAGTGTCACTCGAAATGAAGCTGTTTTATGACCTTGGGCCCATTTTACACTTGTGAGTGGACTTTTACTTAAATACGACTTTAAACAAAATTACCATTCTCTGATAAGCACAATAACAGTTTATATAACTAACATTAGTCATAATATCTATCTATCTATCTATCTATCTATCTATCTATCTATCTATCTATCTTATCCATCTATTTATAGTGGCAAGAAAAAGTATACTTATGTCATCAAACTAATTTTAATATCACACAAAAATAAACCAAGTAAATACATGACCGTAAAAAACAATGCAGTTTTTAATTAATGATTTCATTTATTTAGATAAAAAAGCTATCCAAACCTACCTGGCCCTATGTGAAAAAGTAATTGCCCCCTAAACCTAATAACTGCCTGTGTCACCCTTGGCAGCAACAACTGCAATCAAGCTTTTGCGATAACTGGCAATGAGACTTTCACATCGCTGTGCAGAATTTTGGCTCACTTTTTTTTTTTTTTGCAGAACTTTTAATTCAGCCACATTGGGTGGTGTAGCCTGTCATGCCATAGCATCTCAATCAGGGCAGAGTTTGACTAGGTCACTCCAAAAGCTTATTTTTTAAATTTATTTTATGAATCAGAGGCGGACTTGCTGATGTGTAGAATGCAGAATTCATGGTTCCATCAATAATGGCAAGTCATCCAGGTCCTGTAGCTGTATTGCAGCATCAGGCCATCACATTACCACCACCATGTTTGACTGTTGGTACGATGTTCTTTTTATTAAATGCTGTTAGTTTTACACCAGATGTAGCTGGACGCCAACCTTCCAAAAATGTTACAACTTTGTATCTTCAGTCCACAGAATATTTGCCTGAAGGTCTTGAGTATAACCAAGATATTTTTGGTGACTGTGCGATGAGCCTTTGTGCTTTTGTTGGTCAGCAATGGCTTTCACCTTGGAGCACTCCCCTGGATTACATTTTTGCCCGGTCTCTTTCTTATTGTTGAATTATGAACACTGACCTTAGCTGAGGCAAATGAAGCCTGCAGTTTTTTACTTGTTGTTCTGGGTTGGTTTATGAGCTCCTGTATGAGTCGCCCTTGTGTCCTTGGAGTAATTTTGCGAGGCAGCCACTCCTGCGAAGGTTTGCCATTGTTCTCCATTTGTGGATAATGGCTCTCACTGTGGTTTGCTGGAGTCACAAAGCCTTAGAAATGGCTTGGTAACACTTTCCAGACTTTGTTTCTCATCTGTTCTTGAATTGCTTCAGATTATGTTGTTTATTTAGATCTTTTTGTAATGCTTTAATTTGTCAGACAGGTTCTCTTTAAGTCATTTCTTGATACAACAGATCTGATAGTAATCATAACTGGGTGTGGCAAGTGAAATTTGACTCAGTTAGCTAGCTATCCATCCATCTATATGTTTGCTTCTTTCGACCACTATTTTAGCTCTGATAAACAGAGCGTGTGTCTTTAAGACTACGTCATATCCGGTTTCTTGGTGTTTTTCTTTCATGCGTCCGGGGTAATATGCTGCACTTTACCCCCTGAGGATACCGAGGCTGTGCGGTGGTCTGCCTTCTTCAGGAAATAGGATTTGAGTTATTAAAGAGAAATATCTATATCTGAGTAAGTACAAAGTAAACCGTTTGTTTAAGTTATCTTTCTTTATATTTAGCTCATTCACCTAGATTATTAACGTTATGGAGTTTCGATGTGTTTGCAGACCTGTTTTTTTCTCCCTACCCGCATTCAAGAAACCCCGCCTTCTGTGCTGGGATTGGTTAGTTTCACTCTCACGCGCAGCTCACTTTCAATGCAGGCTTGGATGAAAGAGGAATTCCGACCAATCACAGTACAGGAGACGGGTTTGTCGGAAAACGGATAGGAAAAAAAAAAACATTTTTAGATTTTTTTTTTTATTTATTTATAATTTTTCTTTGGAAAACCAGAATTAAATAAATGGAATGACAGAAAGTGTAGTCTTGAGTAGTGTGACTTGCTGTCTGAGATTAGATTAGCTCTTATTCAAGGAAATAAAAATAAAACCACACCTCAAAGCAGTGGCATTGAGGATATATGATATGTGGTATGAGATGATAGACATATGATATACTATATTGTGTAAATGAAACTTGGTTTGCTCTTTACTTTTCTACAGGTCTCAGCTTTCAGTAAAAATGTTATTCCACTTTGACGTTAAACAGTTCAGTCATAAATGAAAGACATTCCTGCCTCAGAGGTAAGTTTGCCTTTTAGCATGTTACTGATAATAATTTGTCGTAGTCCTCTGTAATTTAGTGTGCTTTACTCTTCCCACTCAAACTGCATGAATATCTCTGACTTCTACACCCATTACAAGTCAAAGGGAAAGTATTTAGTCAGGGTTTTTACATTTACTGACTCAGATAAGCTGCTCACATGACATGCTTTTGTGGTTTTAAGATCCGCGCCGCAGGAGCCGAGCAGCACTGAGAATGTGCTCTTTGTTTTAGCCTTCAATAACCCTGTTTGTATTCAAGTGGAGATTTTCCTGAGAAATGTTTTAACTACGGATCCTGAACTGATTATGCTGATTATTTTACTTCTCACGGACTAAAAGTAACTGTAATGTTGTACAGTAAATGCTACGATGAGTGCGACTTTGTCATAGATTCATGTTCTGATTAGTTTTGTACAAATATGAATTATGATTTATTATTTCATATGTCTGGGCAATATAATTTTAGGTATTTTTGTACTTACTTTATATATACAAGGGGCGTCCATGTCAAACTGGGACTAATTTCTCATTAGGGAAGGAGTAAAACGGTTTGACATTTACAGAAGACCTCAAGCACAATTCAGTGATGAGACTCTGAGTCTTGAATGGTGCAAACGGTTTACAGAAGGTTGTATATACGTGAATGACTATCCCAGCTGAGGTGGCTCAGACCCCACTGCAGTCACTCTTGTGAACATTCAGCAAGTGGAATGTCAGATCTTTGAAAATCGGTGTCGCCATCTTGTAAGAGAGATCCATCCGTCCGTGGGAACTGATGCGATGTTGTAAAAGTAGAATGGGCCAAAATTCCTCCACACAATGTGAGAGATTGATAAAGTCATACAGGAAATGATTACTTCAGATTATATGAAGTAATCTACAAGCTATTGAGTCATGGGGGTACTTAGTATTGCATTTCTGACATCGAAAATACATGTTCGTCATTCTTCTAAGATATAAAACTAATTTTGCTGTGATGTATAAGGAATAAAATAAACAATGCTATTCTGCAGCAAAGTCTGGAGGAGTCTTTCCATTTTAATGGATGTCAAAGTTAATTGTTCTTCAGAGAGCTCACTGCTAGGGATGCGCTACCGAAGGAGCATGTAGTTCCTGCCTTCTATCAGGAGGAGAAAGCGAGAAGGGACGCTGGGAGAGAAGAACATGGAAGACTTCTCCACACGGACTTATGGCACCAGTGTCCTGGACAACAGACCTCTGTTCGGGGAGACTTCGGCAAGGGTAGGAGGACTTTGAGTCTCTTCTTAATGATTTTTTTTAAATATGCGACTAATTAAAGCAATCAATTGAATTTGTAATGGATATAACGTCGCTACCAGGCTGTAGGAGATGTCTTGTTTCTTGTTCACTGCACACGATGTTCCGGCTCACATTTCTGTCTGTGTTTTCCTTTCAGGATAGGATAATCAATTTAGTAACTGGTGGACTTGCATCTTTATTAGTGATAGTAAGATATGTTCTGCAGAATGTTTCTCATAGTTTATATTCATAAGTGATTAATCTTTGAGTCCTGACGTTTCCTCTCTTCCCCCAGGTGACTATTATCAGCGCTTTCGTCTTCCCCTCACTGCCTCCGAAGCCACTGAACATTTTCTTTGCTGTCTGTATTTTGCTGATGTGTGGTTCAGTGCTGGTTCTGGTAAGTGAACAGCACACGTTATATTACAGATACAAACTGTACTATACATAAGCATAAAAGCATAATTATTATTCTTAGAAGCATGTGTAGACCTGCTCACTTATGCCGTTACAGTGCCTTGAAAGTGTTTCCTGATTTCAAATTAAATTTGTTTGCATATTGATCAAAATGAAATTGCTGAGATCATCAAACAGATATTAATATAACAAAGAAAACCTGACTAAAGGAAAAATACCCTTTTAAATAATGGATTTGTTTAATAACGACCAAAGCCTGTCCAAACCTACCTGGTGAAAACGGCCTTTCCTAAATCATGAACTAACTGTGATTAGCTACAGAGTTGAACTTCACTTGCCACCCCGTGATTACTGCCAGACTTGGTGAATCAAGAAATCAATTAAATAGAACCTCTCTGACAAAGTGAACCATGGCTTTATATAAATAAATAAATAAACATACTTACTTCAATTGAGGATAGAGAGGCGGTTCGAGCTTGAAAAGCCTTCAATGTGGCTGAATTCTGCAAAGAAGAGTGGGCCAAAATTCCTCCACAGCGATGTGAAAGTCTCATTGCAAGTTATCGCAAACGCTTGACTGCATTCGGTGCCGCCATGTGTGGCACAACCAGTTATTAGGTTTAGGGGGCAATTACTTTTTCACATGGGGCCAGTAGTTTGGGCAGCTTTTTTCCCTTAATAAATAAAATCATCATTTAAAAACTGTATTTTGTATTTACTCGGGTTATCTTTGTGTAATGTTTGTATTTATGATTTTAGGAACGAGCAGGTCTAATAAAGTGAGCGATTGTTCAAGATGCTTCAGCAGAGATAAAAATGCATTTGTTGTCTCTTCATGTCTCATCAGATCAGATGGTACAGACAGGGTGACTTGGAGCCAAAGTTTCGCAACCTGATCTACTACATGCTGTTTTCGGTTGTCCTGCTATGCATATGTGCCAACTTGTACTTCCACGACGTGGGACGTGACAAAAAGGCCAACGCCTTATTGTAGAAACACGAGGCACGTTGGTAGAAGTGAACATGTGACTGTTTCCTTTTGCTCCAGCCCCATGCACTTGTCCTCAGGGCCAGTCTGCCTCTGGAGGCCTTCCAAGTGGACCAACAGTATTATAGATGTTAATATATTGGTATTCTGTAGCACGGTGGATGTGTATGCAGATGTTATTTTGCATCCTGAGTGCTGTATATTCCTGCATCGCTGTATAAGCCAATGTAACTGCGAGACTGTTCTTGACTATAAGCCATGGTTATATGCTGCAGAAAGCATTTTATATTTGTATATTATACAATACGTAGGACAAACATTCCTGAAAGAGATCGCTCGTGTTGCTGAATCAATCTCGAAGCTGAAGCACTTACCGAAACGGAGATGCAGACGGAGCCTGGCGGGGTGAGACACTGTCCGGGTTTCTGCTCAGGTTCCTGCATCTCTACACACTGTGTCATTTCATATGACCAAGATTAATGATTGTCGAAATTTCATTTCTAATGTGCATTTTAAGTACAAAATAAATCCTTATTCCTGTGCTTCAGTGTGCTCGTGTTTTGTCGTTTTTGTCAGTTTTTCTGTCTTCAGTGTGAAAGGCAAGACTGTGTGTGATGCATGTCTAAAGGGCAATATGTTTTAGCGTTTAATGATGGAAGCGCAATGTAAAAATTGTATTACATTTTGTAACTCAAATAGTCTAGTGTAAGATATTGCTAATAAAAAAAATAATTTACAATAACTATTTCTATTATTAGATTCTTATTATTATTATACTATCATATTTAGGAACAATACTTGCAGTTCGATTGAATGGCACCCTGTCCAGACTGTACCCTACCTCATGCCCAAAGTCTCCTGGGATACGCTCAACAACGTTGAGATTCTACTGAATGATTAGGTTATTACATACATGGAGTTTTAGTCCCTGGTGGCGCGACCATATTCCTGGACTCGAATTGTAAATGAAAGCGTGAGGAATCCACAACATTGTGTGCTGTAATCGAAGCTAACGGGGATTGAATGGAATATTTATAGCGTGCGACATTTCTTCGGCCAGGCAGTGTATATGAAGGCTATTTTTTTTATTTTAGAAACATAAGTAATATGTTACACTGAATAATAAATAAACACAAGACCAAAACACTCACATAGAAAAGTAACAACTCTGATAAATTAACATCAGTCCAGACAAGTGGATGTTTGGTGTTTGGCTAACACTCTATGATAACCGAACCTGGAAACAGTGCAAATTTCATGAAATGTGAACGAGAACGCAGTACTCAGATGTATATTAAAATATTTGTTACAGTGTAATGCCTTTTTTTTTTTTCCTCAACGGATGTCTAAAAACATGAGTTCACCTTGTCCATAACTGTAGTACGTGTAACAACTCTACTAATATTCAGACATTATACAGATCCAAAGAAGTAAACATTATGTGTGTGTGTGTGTGTGTCCTCCTTATGATTCTTTCTCAGTAAGACTGGCTTAGTGTGTTTATACTAGTCTGTTAAATCTAATGACAGGTTTGGCAAACTGTAGAAAAAACACGTTCACACACACTATTCTGACTCGCAGCGTACACCATATGGCCTTCACAATAATACTTCCCATCTATAGCAGGACGTACTGACATCGGTGGCTTGTTCACCCAACACACCCAACGTTCTCTTGCATTAGATGCACAAAACTGACAGCGCGGTTACATAATGTCGCTCGTCAGTCTGAGCCTTCCTCCTGGTTCTGCAGAATGGGATCTGGGGACGGGAACAGAAATACAACTTTAAGAGACACACAGATCTGGATTAATGTAAGGAGACAGAAATGCATCTGGCTCGGGATCAGTTATGAAGTCTGACCGGTCAGTGTCCCGACGGGGAGGACGGGGTCAGTAGTGATGTCGCTGGTCGGGATGAAGCTGCTCGGTGACGGGACGATTAGCACCGCGCCCTCGCCTATCCCGCTGTTCACGGCTTCCTCCTTTGAGTTTGAACTCTGTTGAAAGAGAGATGCAGGTACGTGTGTGTGGGGAAAAACTGGAGTCCTATATTTGTATTTTATTTATATTTAATAATAATAGTAGAATTACAGGTGTTTATACTAAATAATTATAATTAGAGCCCAAGCACTATGACATCATCGCTCGGATAATGCTGATGTTTTAATAGTGCTGATGTCATAATGTGCGCACAGACTACCCATCCTACACACACACACACACACACACACACACACACACACACACACACACACACACTACACAAATGATGACCACACAAACACCGTTACGATCACCACCAACCCCAGCAACCAAGCACCAGCCGGACACGTCCAGCCGTGATGAAGTATTAAACGTATGCCCAAAAATGGCTCATGAGTGATATCATATTCAGTGACATTAGTGTCCAGGCTGTTTAGAGGTTTTAGGGTGCTCGAAAGGCACGCAGGTTGCCTGTTACCCGGGTGGCCATGGGAGAGGTGCTTGTTTGCAACTATGTTATTTGTATTAACATAGTCTGTGGAAAGGAGGGTTTTATACAGGAATGTGTCTCTGGCGGTTAAAAGACTTTAGATGACTGTAAAGTATCTGGAACTCTCTCCACTGGGATCCGATTACTGAAACCAGAGCGCGAATATAAAACCTCACGTGAGATTTATTCATTTGTGACGCTCGTATAGACGGTCTGAGGATCTCTACAGATGAGGAATGATTTTACCTTATCCGTCGAGTCCTCCTGTGCGATGCTTGCGCTCTGCTCGCTCGGCTCCTCCCCTTCCCTCGAGCACTCGGACGCCTCCTCTGCAGCCTCCTCGTTGGCCAGGTCCTGCTCCGACGTCAACCCTGATTGGTTAAGTGGGTCGGGAAGGTCTTCTGATGTCACTGTCTGTATTATGATCCCAGGATGAGACATTTGCACTGTAACATTTTCGCTCAGGCTGTCCCCCTGGTCATCAAATGTGAGAGGAAAGAGATGATTCTCTGTTAGTTATCCATTCATTATTATGGAAAAACATCCGTGTGAGTAAAGAAATACTAACGCTGAGGCTGTGTAAGATAATCTGCTCTGGCGAGCTGGGTGATCCTGCAGCTGCCAGTGTAACAGTGGAGTTGGCTGAAAGTGTGAGCGGCAGGCTCTGATTGGTCCCTGTCTGGAGGAAATAAGTACCAGGGGTGCCGGTGGGCTGCAAGTGGAAGGACTGGGGAAGGGCAGAACAGAAAGTGAGGAGAGAGACACATTTATTAAAACACAACAAATAAATAAATAACACCAATTCAAATATTATGTACATTATAGCACAGTAAAAATATTTATTTCCTCATATCCCAGTTAGGAAGCTGGGATCAGAGCGCAGGGTCATCTTGGGTACAGCACCCCTGAAGTGGATAGGGTTAAGGGCCTTGCTCAAGGGCTCAACTATGGCAACTTGGTGGTGCAGGGGCTCGAACCCCCGACCTTCCGATCACTAACCCACAGCCTTAACTGCTTATAGCCCCTATAGCACAGACCTCAAAGTTCTTAACATTATAGATATACCCCAACCCAGAATTCTCACCATCCTCATCAAAATTGTTTTGCTTTCCTCACTGAAAACCAAGAAACTGAGTCTAAAGAGCTCCAGACTGCATGTTACTGATGCACTTGTCTCACCTTCTCAAATTATTTCACCCTTAAAAGATTTCTACATATATGGAACAATACATAGCATCTCTTTTATAACTGTAAATGTACAAATACAAGATAAATCCAATGCAGATACATAAATCATAGATTTCTGAACTGATTCACTAAACCTTTTGGAAACATTCAGAGATGTTTGTAAAAATGTAATTAAAATACATTTTATTTTAAGGTGGCATGGTGGAGTAGTGGTTAGCAACGTGGCCTTGCACTTCCAGGTTCACACCTGCACAGCAGTGACTGGGGACACAGTAGGCTTGAACGGAAAGCGCTGATAAGACAACAGAAGGTTTAATATAATCGGAGTGCGGATCATTTTTGACTCACCCTCGTATAATATAACAAAACAAATTTTTCTATTGAAAATGCAATTTAATGTTATTAAATGAAAAAAATGATGTTGTAATAGGAAAACATTACATTTTGAGAGACCACATGCATCTCAGCGCATCATATCACTGATTATTTTCCTGTTACAGCATGTTAGTCTAGTTTTTTTGCTAGTAAGTTTTTTTAGTTCAACTATCTACATCAGAATTAATAATAATAAAAATAAAAAAAAAAGATGTTAACATTAGGATGCTATTGGCAGTGGTGGCTCAATCGGTTAAGGTATATGTGACAATTATAATAAATGATAATAATCATAATAAATTGCGTTTTAACATGAACAACACCATAATCAAAGTTTCGACTTCTTGACTGGCAAAATTCTGAACCAAGCTTGACTCGAGCTCCAACATTCACACCAGGAGACCAAAGTGCTCCAAGTTATTAACCTTTAGAAACATTGTGTATTTAATTTTTTGTTGTTGTCATGAATTAAATAAACATTAGTTAGGGTAGCATAATGGTACTTATGGTTTATTAGTGACACCTAATGCTGTAGAATAAACTGTATTACGGTTCCCTTAACTAACATTAGACTGTAAATGATCAATTATTACTATTTTTTATCATTATTAACTCAGTAATAAGGTCATTTTGTATTTTCCGTAATATTTAGAAGCCTGCCTTTGTGCAGCGTTAATTCACTAATTAATTACAGATTTAGGCGTAACCCTCAAACACCCATAGGAATGTTCATACTCACTGGCAGGAGTTCAAACGTCTGCAGCGCTCCAGAGTTCAGCGTAATCGTCCCGCTCTCAGAGCTCCCACTCGTACTGTCTGAAGAAGCTACGCACAAGAGACACGAACTCAACACACAACTCTAAGCTACAGTGATGTAACCGCAGGGTCAAATACACCGTGTTACAGGACTACACTCACAGACGTGTGTGATCTGGACGGGGATCTGGACAGGGATCTGCAGCGCAGTGACGGGGCTGGACGCGGCGTGAACGGAGCGCGAGCCCACCACCACCACTTTATTCACTGTGGACGACGGCGCTTCCATGACGTCCTGCAGTCCTTTTAGCAAGACTGTGCACACAGGAAAATAAACAACAACATAAGGCAACACTTATTATTGGTCTTGTTGTAATATGTTATCATTTCTATATGAACATCTTGAACAAATATTTATGGATAGGACATTTTCATTAATAGTTTTTCTATGAGTCAAAGCTGTTCTATTGCTCAGACTTTGTCTTTTTTTCTCATTAACTTCAAGAGAGAGGAAACAGACTATTTATAAATCCTATGACAGAAGTGATAACAGGAAGTAATCTTTTTACTTTACTTTCTTTGTTTCTTTGCCACCTTCAATAGCTACTGTATATGCATGGCAATGAGATTAATTTTTTCTTTAAAACAACTTTTTAAAAAAATTGGATTTATGTTATTAAAAACTTTTTCAAATGTGTCAACAGAATAAAACAAGTTGAACTACAGTCTAATAAAATATGTTTGATGGACAGAGGGTTTTACACAATGAACATTTAGGTTAATTTCCTCTAGATAATAAAAATGTGTGTGTAGCTTTTGAATATCCGATCCTGTCTTGATCCTTCCTATTAAAAGCAAAAGTTTTGTTACAACATCATGATTTATTCAATGCAATTTATTTAAACATTGATCCCATTTATTTTTTATGTAAGCATTTCAAATTGCTATCAGATCTGTGAAAGATATCGAGGATTTCAATTTTTTTATTATTATTAATTATATAATTATAATTTTAATATAATAATTATAAATTATATAATAAAGACAAATTTATTCACTCCAGCTCCACGAATGCCTTTATCTATACACCCATCACTACGGAAGAGCATCGCATTCACAGAAAAAAATGCATATAGATAAATAAATTAATTAATAAATAATCACAGGAATTATCTCATAATTATGACTTACTATCTCATAATTATGTGATAAGGGGGAGCAGTCTGTGGCAGGGAGTCATTTTATCGCATGACATTGAAAACGAAAGTTACTGCATCCTTTTGCTTGAAAGTTCCTCAGTGCACACCCATGGAGATGTAGCAGCTATCCTGTGAGTCTGAACATTTTTGATGTTCAGTTAACTCAGAATATTCACAAAGTACTGTATGCTTTGACCAGCTGATTGATTGGATCGAGTCATTCCAACCTCCTGCCTGGATGTTGGAATAATAGAAGTCGCAGCAAACCATATTTTTCAGAGACCAGGATCTCTTCCTTCACAGACACGGGTCGAACTCTCAGCAAACGAGTGAGTTATGGAAGTGATGAAGGATTCTACCAAAAATATGAAGATGTGATAGTAGACAGATTTAAATGTGACCCTCATAAGGGAGACTTTAGGGGATAATCTCTCTTGCTGATCCTAGCATTATGAAGGGAAGGAGCGTGACACTGTTCCTTTCATCGCAAAGATGGGTCCCATGTCCTGTACCCGGCAGGAAGTAACTATTTCCACATCATTCAGAAAACTGGAGGAATAAAAAGTACAAAGTGCAACAATTTTTCACCTCATAAATAATAGAGATGGTGGATTCAGTTTTATATAGTAATTGCTTTGTGTGAATTTTTTTTTTTTTAAATACATTTTTAGTTAATGAACATTTGCATTCGATGTCGTAAAATGTTGCTCAATGCTCATCTGTAATCCAACAAGTGGTGCTCTAAACTGTTCACACACTGGCAGGAAGCATAGCTACTAGTGGGGTAGGAACAAATTAGTTTAGTAATTTGTAAAAAAAATTGTTTAGTATTGTAACTAATAAATTTTTAATGTTTCTAAAATCCAGAATTGCATTGCCAATCTAATTGACACTCAGGTATTGCGATAATATTCATAATCAGGTGGTATCACCAGTGTAATAAAGGGGCATTGGTGGCTCAGTGGTATAGAGTTCTCGTCTGCCATACAGAATGTCAGGGTTCAATTCCCATCCAATGTCCAAACCCTATGCAGTGCCAGTCCAAAGCGCAGATAAAATGTGAGGGTTGCATCAGGAAGGTCACCCGGAACCTGTAAAAACCTGTGCCAAGTTGTGCGCGGATCAGATGTTCTGCTGTGGCGGCCCCACAGTGAGAGCAGCCAAAAGACTAACTACAGTCATTAGTCTAATAAACAGATTCCTCTTAGATATAGTAGTGTATCTAATCTCCTCATATTAGTTAAAAGCATTTAAATATCACCTTCTATGGGTTTATTACGTTTTTAATACTTCCAAATGACCAAAGTCACTCTCTTCTTACGGTTGTTTATGAATCTAAATGCAGCAGAAAAAATTAAAAGACTTAAAATCAATTTTATCTCAGTAGGAAAACAACAGACCATTTTACAAGACATCTGTTAGAGCCATCAAACAAAAACTGTTAAAGCAGTATCCAGTACAAATACTGTATTGCTGAAATTTTTTTTGCCTTACCAGGAAACTGAAGGTCTTTGTGATTGGCCACTTGTCTTTTAATGGTCCACCATTTACTCCTGAGCCACTGAGGAGAGCGAACGCTGCTCCATCCCTCAGCCAAAATATCCCAGTTTATTTCATTCTCATCTTCCACCGCCAGTTCAATGATCCTACACACAGCTTCAGTTATTATCCATCACTCGCTCACACATACTTTATTTATCTCTAAACATCACTCATTATTCTCTCTCTCACACACACACACACACACACACACACACACACACACACACACACACACACACACACACACACACACACACACACACACACACACACACACATATACACACACACACACACACACATATACACACACACACACATATACACACATATACACACACACACATATACACACACACACACATACACACACACACACATACACACACACACATATACACACACACACACACATATACACACACACACACATATACACACACACACACATACACACACACACACATACACACACACACACACACACACACACATACACACACACACATACACACACACACACACACACACACACACACACACACACACACACACACACACACACACACACACACTACACACACACACACACACACACACACACACACACACACACACACACACACACACACACACACACACACACACACACACACACACACCTGCGGATGAGGTTGAGATCGTCCTCTTTGGTCCACTCCGTGCCTCCGCTCTGTTTCCAGTTCAGGTAGTTGAGCCATTTGGAGCGGCACTGTTTCTCCGAGCGTGTGCCAACCAGATCGGCCACGGACGCCCACGAAACGCCCTGAGTCACCACATCGCCAGCCTCGGTGCCCGTCAGCTCGTGCACCACTTCCGTCAACCTTCTCTCTTCTTCCTCTGTCCATTTACCTGAGCAACAGGGACATCATAACAATAATAAATACATTTATTTGTCTTTCGGCTGTTCCCTTTCAGGGGTCGCCACAGCAAATCATCTGCCTCCATCTAGCTCCATCCTCTGCATCCTCTTCTCTCACCCCAACTAACTTCATGTTCTCTCTCACTACGTCCATAAATCTCCTCTTTGGTCTTCCTCTAGACCTCCTGCATGGCAGTTCCAACCTCAGTATCCTTCTACTGATATATTACAAACTCTCCTCTAAACATGTCCAAACCACCTCAATCTGGCCTCTCTAACTTTATCTCCAAAACATCTAAAATAATAATAATAATAATAATAATAATAATAATAGAGAACAAATTTATTCACTCCAGCTCCATTAACACCTTTATCTTTACACCCATCACAACCAAGAGCTTTTACTTCCTGGAAAATGATTTATACTTTAAAGATATAAAAATATTTATGTACTAAACTTTCTGTTCATTTGTACCACTAATCATAAAAAAGTAAAATGAATGAAAAAATTAATAGCTTTTTTATTATTTAATTCTCAAACTTTTCCTCTAACTTATTTATTCTTATTTCTCACTTTATTTATCTTAAAAGTAAGTTTTCTCAATTAATTAATTTGCTAGTTGATTTAATTTCCAGACAGTTTTTTTTTTTTTTTTTTTTAATAACCGAGTGAGTCAAGGAAATGCTATGGCACTGGCTATGGCAAACGCTTACGGCTTTGGGTTTCTGACCGGAAGGTTGGCCATCCAAGATGAAAAAATAGTGTGACTGACCGAGCAATAACAATAAATAAAACTATTATTTTCATGAATGAAAATTTGCACAAAACAAGTGATGTCAGTAATTAGTTTGAATCTGGCTGAAGATTTAGTTAGAATCATCTGGTCTAGTTAATGGATTGAACAAATACGTATTAGGACTTATACTTTCTAAACTTTCCCCTCTGCACAAAAATGGCTCAAAAACTCGGGAATTCTGAAGTAAGATTATGTGGTAAATGTCTGGACATGATCTTCAAGCACCCACGATTTAAGTGAGTGACACCAGAGTACTGCAGACTAGTGATGGGAAGTTTGAATCGTTTTAGTGACTCAGTTCTTTGAATCTCGTTCATCAAAATAAACGGATCTTTTGTTGAGTCATATGGTTAATTTCGTTCTTTTGACCAGAAATAATATAAAATGTTACATTGTCAATAAACAGACCCACAACACGTCTACAAACACTTTTGGCTATAGTTCCAGTAATGAAAATATTACAATGCAGGTAAGGACATATTATAAACAGAATGAGCAGCTCACCATCATATCATCTAGTCCGAGTCGTTCGTTCTTTTGAATCTATTGCACTTCATAGCGTCTATGAAAGTCACGTGGCAAAAGAACGAACGACTCGGGACTTAGAAGACTCATTGAAGAAGGAAAAAAGACTCATTGAGGAGAACCGTTCAATTCTGTTTCCTGTGAACTGCACTGCAAGCGTCTATGGGAGTCACGTGACAACGAATCTTCCAAGTCCGAGTCGTTCGTTCTTTTGAGAACCGTTCAATTCTGTTTCCTGTACACAACCTACGGAGGTTTTGCGATGATTTGCGCATGCGCGCCCAGTAGAAAATGAACCAATCACTCTCCGAGAATACTCGTTCTTCTGAGCCACGTTAAAGATCCGTTCAAAAAGAACGAATCGTTCATGAACGACCCATCTCTACTGCAGACTCTCTGCCTAACAGGATCCAGACGGTTTTAAGGAATAAATTACTTCATATTAAATATTGATTGTTATATAGAAATTAACAGCATAAAATAACAACTATAACAATTGATTGAAATTATTTTTAAAAATTGAGAATGTCATTAGAACATTTAATTTCCCTTTATTGTTTTAAGAATAGAACAAAAAAAAACTTTTTTTTCCTACTTGCCCTGTACCTTAGAAGCCTCTTGCGTAATGAAAATCTTGACACAAGTCTCAACACCTGACTTTATTAGTTTTGACTGTACAGTGTCAGGTGTAGTGTTTGATGCGTGCTCTGACCTGTATGACACGTGTCCTTCATCAGCCTGCAGCGGTCCTTCACCGACGATGCGCTGCGTCCGAGAGCTGATCCGATGGTGGCCCAGTCGTTTCCGTGCTTCTGCCTGAGTCTGATCATATAAACACCAACGTGTATTTAAAAACAAGCTCCTCGTTAAATCCTTACGCTTTACACAGGCTGAGTGTAAGAAACAGGCACTCACTCTTTTAGCTTTTCGATTTCCTCTTGCGTGTATCTGGAGAGAATAATAATGCTCTCAGTATCGGTACAGACATGTGAGGGATGGACTTTAACCTAGCGTTCATCCCTACCGCGCGTCAGGATACTCACTTGCCTACATGGTTGCGATTGTCATACATGCGCAACACGCGTCTGTAAACTGCGAACAGGGGACGGTTCAAACCCCAAGCGATGCTGCGGTAAAAATCCTTCCGCTCTTCTTTTGACATCTCAAAGATGATCTCGGAAGGGTCCTGAATCCCCCGGTTCTGTATTCAGAGGAAACGTGGTACAGAAATATCACAAAATGTCCACTACATATAAACTGCAATTTATGATTTGTTTGTTTATTTAACCAGTTATCTTGCTCCGCTACTGGCTGAGCTGGCGACTGACTTTACCAGGGGTGAAAGTAGTTTTAAATTAATACAGGTACTGTGTAGGCAAAAGTTGAGGAGACTAAACCATCTTATAAAACCATCTCTATAAAGTTGTTGTCTATAAATGTTTCTCTTTATATTTCCACCTATTCCGATTTAGAATAATCTAATTATGTTAACTTCCAGATCCTGGGAATGAATCCGAAATAGCCCTAAATGGAAAGCTAGTGCACCAGGGTGAACAATCACTTGTGCCACACACCAAGTAGTGTCCTTGGTTAGGTTTAGAGAGAGATTTGTGATTCAGCCTTGTTTTAGAAGCTACTTTCACACATGCTGTGACCCACAGTTAGTGTAATTAAACACTGTAGAATATCTGGGACGAGGAGTGATACATACAGTTAAACATCCCAGTGCTGTTTGTGTCCATTACCAAGCCTCTTGTCCCATCAGATTACTCAGTCGGAACTAACTGTTGTATAATGATTTATATTGTACATCCCTAACTGATTCACGTTAATAAACAGGTGAGCTTACCTTGAGGTAGTTTTCAATGTTACTCATTAATATATCGATCTCCTCCTTCGACCACATCCCCTGTTTCCACTTGTGACCTAAACAAAAAGTGACAAGTTGTAAATCCTGTATTATGTTAGTAACTGTCACTACGATACAAGTTGTTTTTTTTTCCGCCCGTGCTGTGCGCACCTTTGTTCACTAATGTGTTCTTGTCCTCTTTCGTCGTAAACCAGGCCTGGCTGACTGCCGTCACGTCAGAGGTTTTCCGTGAGGAGGATAACTTCTCATCCTGTTAACATCACAGACACATGAGATACACAGAGTCTTCAGTGCTTAAGCAAGCCTGCCCGAACCACATGACTCAGGCTTAACACCCACGTATTAATACCTTCGACTGATCCGCGCTCTCCTGATCCAGATCGTCTTTCATTTCAGTAGCAGTCATCGTCACCTCGAAGCTCTCCTCGCGCTCTGAAACTGAGCCGTGAAATGAATGCATCAATACTGGCCTTAAAGCCTTTATTGGTGTCTGCTTTTTTAAACTGCGAGGACTCACGTGGAAGTGCAACCACAGAGTAAGCGGACTGTGTGGAGGTGGGGTCGTCTGTCTCCTCGCTGGACAATCGCAACCGTTTATGAACAGGTTCGAGCTCATCGTCCGAACACATCGGCCCGTCATCTGCGAAAACCATTTCAAAAGTCACGATAAGGTATTAGACTTCTAAGAGATCTTTTTTTCCCCCCGATTTTCTCCCTAAAACTAATTAAGTCATATTCAATCCTCATTAAGACTACTACTATTTGTCAGGGAGGGCCAAAGACTATTACGTGTTTCGCCAGAACCACGTGATGCCAGCCGATCGCATCTTTTCAAGCTGCTTGCTCACCCACAGTCGGGTTGGCTGTAGAGGCGTTATTAATGGGAGAGCGCCAAGTGCCTTCCGTCCCACCCCGCTGAAAGAGCTCGACCAATCAGCTCTCTCTGGGCCCACGGCTGTGAGAGGCTACAGCATCACCCGGGAATCTAACTAGCGATCTCCGGATGATAGGGCGAGCACTTTACCACTGCGCCACTCTGAAACAGTGTTCCTCATAATGTGTCCTGCGACCCTGAATGGTACAGTATAAGTGCTATAAAGAATGAGACAGATGGGGAGAACTTGTATTTAAAACGAAAATTTACTATATTACACAGTTTTTTAGCTGACATTAAGTAAAGTCTAAACTGCAACCACTCCAAGACATTAATAAATGAACACTTACAAGGAAAATATTTAACTTTTTGTTTATCATCAGGTTTTCCTCATGTCTGATCTCGTCTACTGAAGCACATGTTCAGACGACACTGATGCATCTGATCTAACATGGATCGATAGTAGCGATTTGCACAAACTCGTGTTCAGCTCGAGTGCACACCATCATGAAAGCAAAAGGGGGACGTATGAAATACTAAAAAACACTGAAATCCATTGTAAATTTTTCACTTTTCGCTCAAGTCGTTATCAATGATATAATTTTGCACTACTGCTGTCTGACTTCTGATACTACACCCCCCCTCCCCGAAGTATCTCTATGTTCGTTCACACAAGCATGCACACACACACACTGACCGTTCTGTGAGCAGTGCAGGATGATGGTACCGTCGGTGTCCTGTGTAAAAGTGACAGAACTAACAGAGTCCAAAGCCACGGTGCCTGAGACATCTCCTGCGTTCATGCTCAGCCTGAGAGACAGTAAGAAAAACACTGGGCTTTGAATACGATGCGTACCCGGAGTGACAGGAGACAGCAATGCTGGAGTGACATCAGATCATATTTTATTCTGTGAACCTGTTACGGTCATGTAAACAAGAGAAATAGTCTTAAAACACATCACCATCACGGTTTACTTTAACAGCAGATTTAAGATTGGGATCTGTTTCAGTCAGTACTCGAAGCTCTGATGTGTTTCTATTTGGCTGGGGATTTTACTCAGTGATTTACAGCTGAGACTTTAGAACCACATACCATTACTTATATTGGCATTGCAACAATGAATAGTGAATGGAGTGAATAAATTCCTGTCGTATTCAGCCAGTCTATTCTACAAGTGGTGTATAAAACATTCATAAGACATTAAGAAAAGAAAAACCAATGCATTATTCTAGTAGACGTCGAATAAAAAAAAAAATTTTTTTAATTTATTTGAGTCAAGGTGGCAGAGTGGCTTAGTGGTTAGCACTGTCGCCTTGCACCGCCACGGTCCGGGTTCGCCCTGTGCTTGGTGGGTTTCCACCCACAGTGCATTAGGCTAAATGGAGTTCCCAAATTGTCCGTAATGTGTGGGTGCCCTAAGTCTCCCGGGACACCCCCTGCATTCAGGATAATAAGCAGTATAGACGATGAGTGAGTGATCTGAGCCAGTGAGGCGATACAGGAATTGATTTCTCACAGGATTACAGGAATCGATTTTTCCCCTCATCTCTACCACATACTGGCAAAATTATTTTAAAAAGCAAAATTTATAATGGACAAAAATTTACTAGATTTTACATTTTCAGCTCTTAATCTACTGTAGAAATTTTGTAAAAAAAATTGTAAAAATTTGTTTATGGGTAATAACAATAACAACAAACTAAATAAACTTTAGTACTACACTTTGTCAAAACTATTCAACAACACATTGCAAGTAAAAAAAAAATATTTTAAATATTTGGTACAGATAGAACTAAAATAAACCTTGCTACACACACTGTCAAAACAGTTTATTGCAATTAATTTGCTACTACTACTAATAATAATAATAATAACAATGATGACAACAGGTTTATAGATAATGTTAAAGATTTTTCTAGGTAACATTTAGATGTTGATGTGAATTAGTGATCAGCAGCAACATTCATGAATTATTCTTCTAGTTTTAATGCAGTGAACTTGTAGTGATTGAAGAGCTCAGCGTCAGCGTCCATGGAGAGGGTCAGTGTGTGTCAGTAGGAGAGGATCAATGTGTCAGTATCTGCAGGAGGAGAATAATGAAGCAGAGAAAAAGGAAAGCCCAGACGCCATGTTCGCTCTGAAACTCAGCTGTACACCGCCGGTGAGTTCCACCTGTGTTAATCTTCTCAGACTACATTTCAGAAGCGCGCGGGACGCAGCTCGAGCTCTCCGAGGACCCATTATAATGTTTGATTTTGCTACTTACTTCCTGTTTTGGGTCCGGGCACTTCGCAGGGACCAGGATGAGCCAAATACCAGGATGGAGGAAAAAAGGAGCCTCTTTTCACAGACCGGAAACGACCCGTCGTCACTTCCGGTATAAACAGCACCAATTTATCGGAAAAATCGAACGTTTGTGACTAATAAATAACCTAAAATGTAATTGTTTTTATTTAATATTGATTATACAATTTATATAACGTTACACAAATTAATTTTTACAATATAATTTTCACTCATGGCCGACCGGATTTTGTGTTTTCATTTTCAAAACCTTTTTTTTTTAAAAAAAACAACACCACCTTGTGGCAATAGTGAGCAAAGCTTACTAACAAATGATTAGGCTACATTTACTGACATTCGTTTATTTACCTGTACTAACCTTTATTTGTAATATATATAATTCAACTTTATAATAGTCTGATTTTTATTCTTCTTGAAACAGTATTATACATCATATACATGCATCATACACCATATGCAATATTATAGACCTGTACACATTCCACTATGCATCATACACTATACACCATATACCATACATTATAAACACTATACATGATATGCAATACACTACCCCTATATACTGTACACTATACACAATGCACCATACATCATACACTATACAACATATAATACACACAATGCACCATACATCATACACTACACATCATATACTACACACGATGCACCATACATAATACACTATACATTTTACACAGAACACTATACACTATACACAACATACTTTACATCTAACATCTAAACACTATACATCTCACAATTATAAGGGAGACTGTAACAACTCCAACAAGCCTTCTCCAGCAAATCCTAAAGACTTGCAGTGGGGTCAAGATTTTGTAGTGGCCAATTCACATGTGAAAATGATTCCTCGTGTTCCCAAAAACATCCCAGCAGACTTATGGAACAAGATACACACAAGCACACAATATGGGCAATTTGGAAACACAGATTAACCCAATCCTAATTAACCTAATTAGCATGTCTTTGGAATGTGGGAGGGAACCATAGTACCCGGAGGAAACCCACCAAGTACGAGGAGAACATGCAAACTCTATACACAAAAACCCAAGGTGGGGATGGAATCCATGACTCTGGAGGTGTGAGGCCACAGTGCTAATCACTGTTACCATGTCTCCTATGATAGTCATTATAGAAAAAATATATAATACTACTATACTAGTTATTAAAGTGGTTGGAGTTTATTTTGAAACCATGCAGCAGTATGGGAGTGCCAGTTTATCAAAGCACATTATTACTGTGTTATTATTCTTCTTTTTTAGTTGTTATTTTTGCTCTTTTCTCCTGCTATTATTATGATTAGGAGTAGTAGTAGTAGGTGCCGCCACAATGGTTTAAAGGTTAACATTGTTGGCTCGCTCCTTTTAGGGTCTGGGTTCAATTCCAGCCTCTGGTCAGTTTGAATAATTTCCCTGTGCATGGTGGGTTTCATCCAGGTGCTCCGGTTTCCTCCCACAGTCCAAAGAGGTGAAGATGATGTTAACTGGCATTCCAAAATTTCTCGTTGTGTGTGTACCCTGCCTGTGCCCTGAGTCTCTTGGGATATACAGGATAAATTGATATATGATGAGAGAGTAAATGAGTGAGTAGTAGTAGTAATACTTTATCTAGATATTGATAAAGACATGATTTTAGCGATGTATATATATATTAATTATTACTTAGTTATTATTATTATTATTATTATTATTATTATTACTACACAAAGATCTGACAGATCGGGCATGCATGAATAATTGTAAAAAGCAATCTGTCCTAGCTCTGCAGGGCACACACACACTCACACACTGCTCAGTGTTGGGATCTCCGCCATTAGCAGCGCGCGGCATTAGAATGAATGTGACGTCAGAGGCGCTGCCAGTCAAAGGCGCACGAGCGCAGGGAAGAGAAACAGCCGCGCGTTCGCAAGTCAAGCTGCGCGACTACACACACACGCACGCACTCACAGACACACACGGAGACAGCTCATGGCGTGTTAGTCGTCCCCGCTCTGTTTCTCCTCGGCAAGATGGAGAAAAGGACGAGATGCGCGACGTGGTGCGGACTCGCGCGCTGCGTGTCGGTGCTGTTCCTGTGCGCTCTCCCGCGGGCGCGCGCTTCAGCCAACCTGCCACCGTGCGGAGAGGTAAGAGGGGCAACAATGGACACCGAGCCCGTGTGCGTGCTTTATTTATTGATTTGTTTGTTTATTTCGTTTTATTCAAATGTTTGACAGGAAATATTATTCTGTCGGATAAGGATTCAAACGCACGTCTTTAATGGGAGGTTGATTAAATAAGTATTTAAAGCCATGGCCTTAATATAAATTAGGACGTGGCATCGGGTCAGCGCGAGCTTTGGATGTAATCAAAAATATGAAGTATAATATCAAGCGTGTCGTCTCCTTTCCGAAGCATTACATCCTTATAGCACACAGTAAACGACTGTTTATTTGTTTTTTCTCTTGGATGAAATATAATAAACAGCCTTTACGTCCTGTAGGCTATACAAACCAAAGGTTCCTATAATATGATGACGCACCACGCAGCCGACCAATCAGATCAAAGCGCTCTGCTCCGTTGCTCCCTTTCATGTCTGCTCTGTTCAGATGCGATAAACAGACCAAACCTCTGTATCATATTTACTCCTGATCTGATTTTAACACTCCACAGTAGTGCAGAATGACCTGTTCGTGAAAGTAGATTACACACACACACACACACACACACACACATACACACACACACACACACACACACACACATCTGTGTGATCTGGCTGGTGTCTGTGTATCTTCTGTCACACCTACAGGACAGGAATAGCTTCTCTTAGACACCAGGGTTGTCCACGCGTTAATTTCAGGTCCCTCTCACCAGCTCAAGGCATCGGAAAACTGTTTGATCTTTTAAACAGATTTCAATTCATGACTCTGTCCCGAGGGTTTGGTTCATCAAACTACAATCCTGCAGGTTTTTAGTAACCCTTGCTTGTGCATTAGACATTAACTCTTTGCTTGTGTTTAAACCTTATGTGCACCTCAGGGAACCAATCCATCATAGGGTACACGCACATACACACACACACAATCACACACTACAGAATGCCAATTAGCCTAATCCACATGTGGAAGGAAACCCACCATGCACATGGAGAACATGCAAACTCCATACAAACAGGTCCATGGTGGGAATTGAACCCAGACCCTGGAGGTGCAAGGTGACTATGCCAACCAGTAAACCACTGTGCCACCTAGTCTGTTGGGTATTTTTGATTACTCCTGTAAGTGAGGTGAGAAGAAATTGTTTTTGTGCGAAGAAAGTATTTGTGTGGTATGTTGATGTCACAAGGGGACATTATTGCTGGTAGTTACATGTGACATACATATAAACTGTTTGGTTTGGGCGGGGGGTGTACCTCTGTGTGCCTCTGCTTTCCTCTGGCGTTCCCAAATTGCCATAGTGTTTGAATGAGTGTTACAGTGTGTATGTGTGTATGCCCTACAATGGATCGGGACCCCATCCAGGGAGTACCCCTAAGTTGTACCCTAAGTCTCCTGGGATAGGTTCCAGGCTCCCCCGCAATGCTGTATACAGGATAAAGCGGTACAGACGATGAGTGAGTGAGAGAGAGCTTTAAGAGGATTGCCCAAATCACACACGCATACATGATGTGTCTGAAGATTTCTGTTTATTATCAGCAAAAAGAGCATAATTAAGCTTTTGGCCAGGTGTCCTGTGTCACCTACTTTATGGTCATAGAGGCATGGGAACCTTCACATCATATTACAGAACCTTACACAAACATTATGGATAACGGTCATGTTTCACAGTTACCGCGTGAAAAGCAAAACCTCAAGAGCTTCTTTTCTCATTCAGTATTTTTCCACTTGCATGTTAATCAGAAATCCGGAGCAGAATAAATAGAGACAGTGTCCCAGAATGCAGTGCATCTGTATGACACAGCAGCACTGAGTTACGTCTGAGACTTGGCTCAGCTTGTTAGTGATGACTGACATGAAGAGAGTGATGGTGTTATTTATTAGTGTTAGCATGAGACATGAGAAGGTGAGAGCTTGATAGGATACTACATATTAAAGCTCTGCTGCAGCTATCCTTTTAGGTAGAAATGAAGCGGAGCAAAGGGCTAAATCCGAATGGCGTTATTATCAAGGTTAGTCGAACAGCATTGTGGGTAAGTTAAAGTAAGCATGGACTAACTTGACAGTGAAAGAAGTGTAAAAGGACTAAATTTAGTTGTAAAGATTAATATTGCCTTGCCTTGCACTGGCATCTTTATTATACTGAAAATGATGGCGTGCTATGATTAATGTGTCTATCCCCATGCCCTTTTCCATAAACCAAAATTACAGGAGCTTTGCTTTACTGTGCTCTCATTCTAGTTTTACACACACACACACACACACACACACACACACACACACACACACACACACACACACACACACACACACACACTCATGGATGGGGGCTGGTGTAACAGCAGCAGGTGCACTGCTGAGTTAAGTGCCTCCATCTTTTCAGTGTTATAATAGCGTGCTGTAACTGAGCACTCCCTGGAGAGCAGCACCTGCCTCGGAGTAAAATAAACTGTGTAGCTCTTTAGAAAACCATTAACAGACATATTACAGTTTAGTTTAGTTATACACTGATACACAATGTACGCTTTGTCTAAAACCATTTGGTAGGAATAATAATAAAAAGAAGAATTTTTAATCCTCAGACTTCTGTTTTCTTTTCACACAGACATTTGATGGTTACGATTATCTGGTTATTGCAAGACATTTCATTTTAAACTTTTGGGTTCACGGGTAGGAACCAGTAAGAAGCTAATTATGAAACGAATTAGGCGGCCGTGCATTAAAATTTACCATCAATGTATTTCTTCCTCAAGGGTGATTACAAAGAAAGTCCGGTTTCAGCATGCCTAATGCCTAGAACTTGCACAAGTTACAAATCAGGCTAACAATATATAGAGCTAACATGCATGCACACGTGATCTATCTGCATCTTGAGGTCTTAAACATTCCGTGTGGTTGAAGATAAAATGCAGAACAGGAGCTTGTGAACCCCAGTGAGGCGAGTTCGTCAGGTGTGTCAGTGGGCTTTTGTTTGGAAGTGCTTTTGAGGCCTTGAACAGCAGGAGAAGGTATTTTCAGTCTGTGCTTTAGATGAGAAAACACTGATTAGCATGACAGAGCGCACAGGCTTATCTGTCTGTCTCCACAGAGAGAGAGAGAGAGAGAGAGAAAAAGAGAGAAGGAGAGAGAGATGTTTATGGCAGCCAGGCCGTCTGTCACCTCATTAGTTTGGACTGTTATCAGTATATTCCAGGCTCCAATTCATTTCTATTCACACACTACTGGACAGAAGTAAGCGACTGTCATGACAACAGTCACGAGGCTCTCCTGTTGTCTCCCCGGCAACTACAGTATTCCGGAAAGTGCTCATGTCTATCACAAAGTACATGTCTGTGTAGAATTCTCAATCGCGCTTTAATAAATCATAAGTACTGTCAATATTTAATATTGTACACGGGTTGCTAACTATATAAATAAAAGAAAGGTTTTGCCTGTACATCGGTCTTTGTCAAAACTCGTTCTTTCAATGATATCTTTACAATTTATACATTGGAGGACCCGAAACCAGTCTCGGAAAAATTTCTGTCTGTATGTTTGTCCAGCCAGATTTTCTCACAGCAGGCTGGACAGAATTTAATGAAGCTGCCAGTCCTTAGGTATTTGCCTGGAGTTAAACCTGCGCCATAAATGTACTCAAAATGTTGTGAGCAGTTATGTGTCAGATTATACACCATAACTTTTGACAGTGCATACATCTTAAATCAATTGCTAGACAGGAATTAATGAGACTTTTGCAGTTGGGTTGGGTATCAAAACCCGGTGCCAATACGGCACCGTTACCTGTATAACTGGTAAGTACTAGAACCGAATCAGATTTCAGTGCCTTATTTCAGTGCCACCACATTTGAAAAATTATTTCCCGACTGAGAAAATGCACGTGAACGCGAGTTGGAAAGCTCTAATATTATTAATATTATGAATCCAACTAATCTTTGTAGTAATGTGAGTGTGCATGATCATGAATGCCATGCTAAACACGCTCCATTTAAAATGCCTAAAGCTAAACGTTCTAAAGTGTGGCTGTATTTCACAACAAAGGATTCACCATGACATGCAACAAATGTCTTTCAACAATTGCATGTAAAAGTGGAAGCACACCAAATCAAATGAAACGTGAGGACACATGGGATGAAGTTAAAAGCAGAGGGATGCAGCGTGTTTAACAGTTTGTGGACATCATCCGGCAGTGTGTTTGTGTCCGGCCCCAGTCAGACCAACACTTGCAAAGTCAGGAGAGGTGTCGTGTTTTTCCAGATAAGACAAAATAATTGCTGAAATTTTAAGCTGGTTATTAGCATAACATGAATACCAACTACTTTGCTGTTATTTGTGTTTAATTATTGCAATTGGTTTGGGTAGTAAATTCGTTTTTTATCTACTCTGTATCTACTTATATTCATGAAGTATATAGTTTTTTTTTTTTTAAATAAGTTATTATTAAAGTTATTCATCATTTGCTGTGGTTCTTTTTTAATCGTATCGGTTCAGGCACCGTTTAACACCGGTACTGTTTTAAAAGTATTGATTTGGAACTGGTATCGAAAAAAAATAAAAATAAACGATACACAGCCATAAGTGAAATCAACATGTTGAGTAAAAATAATGTTATGAACATTAATTGAATTATGAATATTAATTTGAAAAGCTAAACTGAATATTTTTACTGGGATTTCTTAATGAAGTGGTATAAGATTTCAAGAGCATTCCAAGAGCCTCTAAGTGACACGGCCCTTATAAATGTTATGACAATAGAAAAAGCCTTAACTTTTTTTAGGTTGGGACCCAGTATATTAGTCTGCCAATGTGCCAAGGATGTTTCATCGTAGCCATGCATATACTGTAGGGTGTTGACATGCTTATTGCTTTTCTAAATGTGACAGAAACAATATAATGTGTGTACAGCAGATCATTTAATATTAATGATATTTGCTATAAATAGTTCTTCTGCCACACAATGCAGGCTGATAACATTAAGCTTTCGTTGCTAAGCAACATAAACAAAGATTACAGTATTCTGTGGAAAAATAATGGTGTAAATGGAACAGTATACTGTAACAGGTTCGATGCATGAGTGGCACCACAGACACACAGACACAAGGTGAGGGTTTACGGAAAAGGGGTCATTTTATTTGGGAAGTGCCCTGCTGACAAGGCTGCTGAACGTTGGCTGGGGGCAGAGTGGCAGAGTGGGCCCACGTTGGCAGCAGCTCCTGCTGGCTCCTAAAATTGGCTCCTCTCGCTGACTGGCCACCTGGCCCTTCCCAGCTCTCCTTGAGTGCGGCCACAGATGGAAGTCCATTGTGATATCCGGCGGCTTTTCCTGGTGGGAACGGGGGCCTTAACCAGAAGCACAGCGGCCTTTTCCTCTTTGGCGGGAGGATCACGAGGGCTGGTTCTAAAAAGTGAAAGTGTTGCGGGTGCGCGTGCAGTTCTCTCGCGGCTATTCTTAATGCGGAGATCAAACGGCTGCATTCAGTTCTTGCCTTTGAAGTCCCTGGAGTACAAGACACCTCCCCCCCACTCTCATGCCACTCTCATTTTCAAAAGTCCGTCGTGCGACTCTGCTTTTTAAACGTCTGGACCTTGAGCTAAACTTCCTGCATTTTTCTATGGCGCGGGGAATGTCCAAGATCCTTTAACGATCATAATTCACCAGCCGTGCCTCTGACCTCATCCCTTTGCACACCTGCAAAAGGGGAGGCCGCATATAGTGAGCTTAGTGAGCCTACAGAGTGAGAGAGGAACGACAAAAGATTTAGGCGCACACCCATCACTGGTGCCACCCTGACAAACACTTTTACTGGAGTAATACAGAATTCAGTAATTGTGATGGTCTCACAGTTATAATAAGGCAGCACCGTGACTTAGTGGTTAGCACTGTTCCCTTGACCCCCAGTCAAGTGTTTGATTCCTGCCGTGAGTCTGTGTGTGGAGTTTGCATGTTATCCCTGTGCTTGGTGAGTTTCCTCCGGGTACTCTGGTAGTCCAAAGACGTGCAGATTAGGCTAATTCCAGACCAGACACACAATCAGGTGTTCCCAGATTGTCCATAGTGTGTGAACAAGAGTAAAACACCTACAGTACCACTGAGCCACGAACGCCACGAATATAGCATAAATGCGTCTTGGGAATGACAGATACAAGTCCTGCACAGTGGCCAAAGGGATTTTGAGCCATTCTTCTTTCAGAATAGTGGTCAGGTCACTTGATGCTGGTGGAGGAAAATGTTTCCTTACCCGCTCCTCCAAATCACCCCAAAGTGGCTCAATAATATTTAGATCTGATGACTGTGCAGGCCATTGGAGATGTTCAACTTCACTTTCATGTTCATCAAACCACTCTGTCACCAGTCTTGTTGTGTGTATTGGTCCATTATCATCCTGATACATGGCACCGCCTCCAGGAGACAATGTTTGAACCACTGGGTACACATGGTTCCTCCAGAATGGTTTGGTAGTCCTTGGCAGTGACACGCGCATCTAGCACAAGTATTGGGCCTCGGGAATGCCATGATATTGCAGCCCAAACCATCACTGATCCACCCCCATGTTTTACTCTGGGCATGCAACAGTCTGGGTGGTACACTTCTTTGGGGCTTCTCCACACTGTAACTCCCCGGATGTGGGAAAGACAGTGAAGGTGGACTCATCAGAGAACAATACATGTTTCACATCGTCCACAGCCCAAGATTTTCACTGCTGGCACCATTGAAACCAACGTTTGGTACGTGTGACCAAAGATTTGTCTATAGCAGCCCGGCCATGTGCTCCCGACCAACAGTTTTGGTGGAAACAGGAGAGTTGAGGTGCACATTTAATTCTGCAGTGAGTCGGGCAGCTGTGGTTTTATGTGTTTTGGACACAATCCGGGTTAGCACCCAGACATCCCTTTCAGACAGCTTCCTCTTGCATCCACAGATACTCCTGTTGGATGTGGTTCGTCCTTCTTGGTGGTATGCTGATGTTACCCTGGATAAAGTGGCTCTTGATACATCACAAAGACTTTGCTGTCTTGGTCACAGATGCGCCAGCGAGACGCGCACCAACAATTTGTCCTATTATTCTGCTAATGAAACCTTCACACTCTACTCTTACTGGTGGAACGTGAAATCAGTGAAGATTGGCCACCAGCCTGGTCAAATTTAGCCATGAAACCTCCAACACTAAATTGGCCAGTGTTTGACTTTCATTGTCCAACCCCTATATATAAATGTAGTAGAAAATTTAGTAAAAAATATTTGTCCTGTATCACTTTTCTAGCATGCTGTCACTACACACTGACGTATCTTTTCTTCCTTGTGGTTCATGAATGTTCCCGGTGTCGTCCTGGTATGTGTTTCAGGGAGACTACTACTTTGAGTACACAGAGTGTGACAGTACAGGTTCACGCTGGAGAGTGGCCATCCCTCATCAACAGGGCAGCTGCAGTGGCCTACCAGAGCCTGTCAGTGGCACAGACTGCAGTAAGTCATGAACTATGTGTGTGTGTGTGTGTGTGTGTGTGTGTGTGTGTGTGTGTGTGTGCTGGGGAAGTATACAGTATATGGACCCCAGCCTCTTATAATTTACAACACTCTTGCAGTGCTGCAAAAATAAATCAGTGTGATATACAGTACAGCAATATACCAAGCTGTGATTCATGTGATAAGGTTCAGGGCTTGAAATGTTTTAATGCTTTTTCTCTCCAAGATACAATTCAAGATACAATTTATCCAATCATGCTTATCAATCTTATTTTAATAAATCATGTACTTAAATGTTATTATTATTATTATTATTATTATTATTATTCACTAACTAAAATACATACAGTGCATGTACAGTCAGAAATTTATGAATACCTGAAAATCTACCCAAGGACTCCTAAATGGAGAATGGGTTATGATGACATTTTTAGATTTTTTTCAACAACGTAGATCTAATTTAAACACAACTGGAAAAGGGCAAAATTCTACTAACCCTAATAAAGCTTTTGTAAAAATACAGTAACATCACACATATATTTAGTTTAGAATTAATACTAGCACTGTCAATAAGGGTGTTTTTACTTCTTTTCAAGGCATAATGGCTTTATCCTCCAAATGCCCCTGCCTTAGTTAATAGTTAATGAGTTTCATGAAAATGTTTCTTTGTTCAATTGCTGTTCTACATCATTTTGTTCTGTCTGTCGCTATAATAACCATTAAACTTTAATGAACCATTAGAAACTTTAGAGATTCAGAATGATTTTACTGGCACTTTATTTTAAAAATGGAAATGTACCAGTTTGTGATGTTCCTATGTGTGTGTGTGTGTGTGCGTGTGTGTGTGTGTGTGTGTGTGTGTGTGTGTGTGTGTGTGTTAATGTTACAGCGTTCTCCTGTGAAGCAGGAGAGTTTCTGGAGATGTCCTCTCAGCAGTGCACTGCCTGTGCAGCGGGCTCCTACTCACTGGGCAGCGGGGTCCGTTTTGACCAATGGGACTCCATCCCTGCCGGATTCAGCAGCTTGGCCACCTACATGGAGCCCGAGGGAGCCGGAGACGAAACTCTGTCCTGCAACAAGTCAGTTATGTTCTGAAATAGACACAAAACTATAGTAAAGTATTTGCACGTCCTTAGCATTCCCTTACTGTGGTATATGTGCAGTTCCACATGGACACCTCAGGGTACTCACTTAGAGTCGAATCGGGACGAGTGCACGGTTTCGCTCGTGTACGCCGTTCATCTGATGAAACAGGGATCGGTCTCCTTCGACTACCAATACGCTGACAACAACATCTTCTTCGAGTTCTTCGTGAGTTGGATTAATGGTTCATACAGTATGTGGTATTCATCTGAACCTGTGTCTGATTTCACTGATTGTTTTTAGATATTTGCTCAAGCGTCAAGCTGTTTCTGAACCAAGGTGTGGATGTAAGGACAGATCTCTGGTCCACCTGAACATGGGGACTGGAGTTTAGTCTCAGGTGTTCACACATGAAAGCATGTTAAAAGCATTCGTGAAACTCATGTTACACTCCTGAACTTAAGTGAACTTGACTCAGCTTGAGATATTACGGCTTTCTGGAAAAGGCAGGTTACTTGGTCCGCATAAAAATGTCTTCCACAGCCATGAAAAATGTGTTTGTACCAGATAGTACTGTGCATAAGTCTTGATCAGGCTGCTGATTAGTATACTGGTGATGCTGGATGGTTGGAACAGACGAGAGAGGAAATGAGGTTGCTGCGGCGGTTGTTTAATAAACCACGAATTTTTTAATGGCATCTTTAGCCACGTTGCAGCAAAACTGTCGCAGTAAAATATTTTCTCCCATTTATTTTAATTTAATCTAACTAATTTAGTTTAATTTAATTTGATATGAAGAAATGAGGGCTGGCTCAAGAGTTTTGCACAGTACTGTATATGGAATGAAAAAGCATTCAACTGCAAACAACCCATAATAACAACTTGATTTATGATCTAAACTTATCAAGTGTTCACTTTAGCCTGCCTCTAAATGCAGTTAGTCTTGATCAAATTATTGGCAATGGTGGTCTAGTTACTGTATAATTTAGGTCGCCTTGATCTGTTAAAGAACCGTTGTGCTTTCTTATATTTCTCACAGTATCCTCGGTACAGTATATTGTTCTCCTTATTTCATCTTACAGATTCAGAACGATCAGTGCCAAGAAATGGATCAGTCAGCCGACCAGAAATGGATCAAACTCACATCTAATGGTGAATGGGGAACACATACGGTCAGTAAGCTTTTCGTTTTTCTCACATCACAAATTCTAGATGTAAACTTCCTTTTATTCATCAAACAAGGACAATGCACCTGTATTATCATGAATTAATATTCAGGATGCAAATATGCCAGATGTAACTAAATAGCTAATTATCATCTACCGTCCTTGTATTATTTGGGATAAAAAATTTTTTTTGACAAATTGACAAAGCAGCATTAAATGAACATGGGTACATAAAACATTAGACGCCAAACACTTTTGTGCTTGTTGTTATAGGTGAACCTGAAGTCAGGGACGAATATCTTGTACTGGAGGACCACTGGCATTCTCCTGGGAGGGAAACCTGTGAAGCCTGTACTGCTGAAAAACATTCAGATTGAAGGTGTGAGATTTTTAAAACATTTTTTATCCCTATAAGATCCCCGTTTCATGCTCGCTATTAATTTTGCAACGGATGGTTTTCCCCAAATCTCTGTTTGTCCAGGTCAGCACTTTGTGAACGTACCAGCTTGAATTTTGCACACACATCTGTGAGAATTGTGTCTTAACATTCGGCTAGGTCTCCTGACCAGTGGAACAAAAACACCTCTCCCGCTTCAAGTAATAAGTGTCTGTTGGTACCCGTGCCAAAACACTTTGCTCCCCCACCCGACTCCTAGCTCACAGGTTTTTGGTCAGATCAGAAAACGAGACGGGTAAAACCGTAACGAGATGGACAAAATCATGTTGATTAAAAATAATTCACCCCTTAAAAAAATTACCTTGAATCAGTGCAAAAAATATTCCATCGACTTTAATAGGGTTGTAGAGAGGTCACAGACTGAAAAAACAACAACAACAACAAAAAAAAACGCCTTTTGACATACTTAGTTTGGGATAGAAACGAGCCGTTTTCAGCGGTTTGCCATTGCGCACCTACAGTACTTCATTTCAATAATAGACATTTAAATATTTTAAATTCCTTTCAGAGATGCGTCAGGTTAGCTGATTTTATCAGGTATTAACAGTGAAGATAAAAAACGTTTAATGATGAAGATTTATGAACATGAGTTTTCATATTTGCGGAAATTTTTTACCATGGTATAGGTACCATACCACAGTATCAGCTAATATATACCATGGTACTGTCAAAAACAAGCTACTTGTACCAAACTCCTGTACATGAGTTTGTACTCCTGTACTATAGTATGGTACTATGGAACAAGTACCAGGATACTGTCAAAAACATGTATATGTATCATAATGGTAATATTTATACAATATGGTACCATTATATCCGAAGTACAGTGGTAGATACCATAGTACTAACAAGATACCCACTGATGTGCCACAGCACCTATCCTTTTTATTATAAAGTAATACTATGATATATTATTGCATGTACTATAGGTTGCCATAGTACGCTATTGAACACACCACAGTAAAATGTCTAATAGCTAGCATTAAAATTTTTAAGATTTGAAACATGAGTACAAAAAGTAAATTGTACGTAGCTATACTTAGCAATGAAGATGGTGCATTCATAAGAATTCAGATTTAAAATCCTATCCCAAGTTGCGTTAATTCACATCAGATAGAATATAGCAAATTTATTATTAATTTTGTTTATTATTACACTGTCTGACTAGTTTTAGTCATAAATGTGATGAGTATATAAGAGATGTTCTATAAATATCCTCTGAGGAAGTGTTAGATAGCTGGCTAGCTAGCTTGAGGGCTTCTACTACTACGACTACAACTCGTAGAGGTTGGACGCTTTATTGAAAGATAAACTCTCCTAGCGTTAGGGAGAGTACCAAATGTCCCAGACTAACTAATCCTTTTAGAAATCTAGGTTTGGAAAATAACTATGATTAGGCGCTCTTATTTTTAGCGCATTTTTTTATTTGCTCCAATAAAATCATAATAGAATATTGGCGCACGGTGGCTTAATGGTTAGCACTGTCGCCTTGCACCACCAGGTCCTGGGTTCAAGTCCCATGTCAGTGCATGGAGTTTGAAAGTTCTCCCTGCGCTTGGTGGGTTTCCTCCGAGTTATCAGGTTTCCTCCCACAATCCAAAGACATGCAGATTAGGCTAATTGGCGTTACCAAATTGGAGGTACAACCGTCCACCGTCGTACAAATGAAAATAAATACAATGGTCGGCACTGGCCTCCACGGTCCCTGGTTGGACTACAGAGGTTCCTATATGGATGGGAGAATATTAACACAAAGTATTTTATTTGTGAACGAACACCACTACCACAGGGTTGTAAACTCTCTTAGTATACTCAATGCCTTTGTAAGAAAAATAACAGCATGTAATAAATCATCCATGTGGTTTTCCAAGCTTTTCCACGCAGTGTTTTAAGGCGGAAAAACACCACGAATGCACAAAACAGTAAATAGAGATCCGTCGTGTTATTATAGATGCTGAAATCTCTTTGTGTGTGCCTCGGAAAACGAAAATATATAATTTGCATCAACACATAATTTTAGTAGATATGGCTGTAATGACAGAAAGACTATTTTACAGTTATTTCGGCCTCAAACCTCAAAGTAATATTCGTCATATTCGATGTGTGACGCAGGTGTGGCATACACATCTGAGTGTTTCCTGTGCAGACCAGGTACCTTCAGTAAAACTCCAGGCTCGTCCTTCTGTGATCTCTGCCCCAGAAACACCTACTCGAATAAAGGCGCTAGCTCATGCACCCCGTGCCCAGAGACACAGTACTCCGGTATACACACACACACACACACTCTTACACAAATCCACACTGAGCAGACTGCACTCCTGTTTTATTCACTTTGATGTTATGGCTGTGTGACATTTCTCTTCCTGCGTCTTCTCCTCAGAGGAAGGCTGGGCGGAGTGTAAGAACAAGCCACCGTGCTCGGAGAAAGATTACTTCCAGATCCACACTGCCTGCGATGCCAGTGGAAAAGTAGGACATTCATGACAGAATGCGGAAATTGAATGTACGTTATAAGGGAGGTGCATGGTCTTTAGCGTTCTTTTGTAGACACAGGTGCTGTATCGATGGGTGGAGCCAAAGGTGTGCGTGGACGATGCAGCCGGAGCAGTCACTCTGCCCCCTTCAGGAGAAAAGGAGGATTGTCCACCATGCAATCCAGGATTTTATACACACAATTCATCCACGTGCCTGCCCTGTCCACCAGGGAAATACTCCAACGGCACCACAGGTGCAGACCCAGACACGTTTCGACACATTTTCTCGTCTATGATCGTTTATCGTAGTTCAGATGATATTGAACACACTTGCTTGTATTTCTTTTTTCACCCAGAGTGCCGGGCATGTCCTGCAGGAACTGAGCCGTCATTAGGATACGAGTACAAATGGTGGAATGTTTTACCCAACAACATGAAGTCCTCCTGTTTCAACGTGGGCAACTCGAAATGTGACGATATGAACGGTGAGGAAAATCGAAACTTTGGAAAATCTGGAAAGATCTGGAGCACTAAACGTGTCTTCGGTTTGGCCTTTTGAAAGAATCCTTAAACACATAAACTTATAGTGAACCTAAGCAATGTTAACTACTCAAGGAACTCTAAAGAGTCTACAGTAAAATGAAAGACTTTGTACTGTTATACCACAGTCTAATAAATCTGTAGCTGATCCTCGTGTGCGTGTGTTCAGGGTGGGAGGTCGCCGGAGACCACATTCGCAGCGGAATTGGAGGGTCTGATAACGATTATCTCATTCTCACACTACGAGTGCCGGGATTTAAGTAAGTCAAAATGGTTTCAGACAAATAACAAATGAGCTACTGCAGAGGGAAACCCAGTAAACTAAAACATTAGTGTTTTTCATGCAAAGGTTTACCACTGCTGTACTAGTGTGTGTGTGTGTGTGTGTAATAAAAAAGAATAAAAAAAGGACTGCTGTTACAGCAGTTAACTAATCAGAGACAGGGTCGTGTATATCCCTTTATACAAGGGGTGTTCGAGTCAAACTGGGACTTGTGATGAAATGTCTGGAGTTTTTACTCTTCTACTTGTTTTTCTGTTATTCTGCAAAATCAAAAAGTCTCGGTTTGGATTGAACGCCCCTCGTACTGTAGCATTTTGTTACTGATTAATTTTATGTTTTTATTTACTTATATCAGAATAACGCATCATGCATGCCTTTTAACTAATCATATATTCTTACATTGTATATTCCTGTGTCCCGGAAACATTGGAGCAAAAACACAAATTACTGACACTGAACACTCTGTATATAAATGATAACTTATATAACTTTCATATCCACAATTTTATGTTTTTAAACATGACGTACGTTTTGTGTGCTTTGTCTGGCAGCCAGAAATATAGAAATATAGAAAATAAATCTGTAGCTTTCGAGCCGTGGGTTTTGAGCATCCTGTGATGTAAATATGATTACAACAGACAAGAAGATTGACTGAGCTCAAAAAGCCTTTTACTCAGAATGTAGTTATCATATGCAGAAGGTCTAGGCTTTAATCTAGTCAAATTCTATAGAAGGCTTTTGCATTATTAAGTATTCATAAAAGATATGTAAGTGAAAAATGTAAATTGAGCTCTAAACCAGTACCCAATCGTGCTGCAGATATCACATGAGGCTTAAAAATGGAGAGGAAAAAAAAAAAAAAAAGCCAAAACATTGGATTTTTAATCATTTGCCAGAGGCACAGCTGCTGCTGTTCAGCTCAATTGTACTATGAAAATTGTACTACCCCTCTTTGTTATTGTCTCGTTCGTAGACTTCCAACGTCTGTAGCTGGAGTCACAGCCAGTGAGTTTGGTCGGATCACATTTGTCTTCGAGACAATCTGCAGCGCAGACTGCGAGCTGTACTTCATGATGGTGAGTGTGTTGTGTTCACATAAATTCACATACGAGAGCTGTACTGAAAGTCATGCAAAGTGGGCATGGACTTTTATTAAATGGTAAGAGTCGGGGGTTCGAGTCCCGCCTCGAGTCTGTGTCTGTGGAGTTTACAATGAATGTCCCATGTTTGGCGGATTCCCTCCAAGTACCACAGTTTCCTTTTGTAGTTAATTGAAAAATTAAGTCAATTAAAAAAAAAAAAAAAAAATGCAGACTTTTGCATTACTTTCAGTACAGTCCTGGTATCACATTTATATTGCGTTTCCATAGAAACAGTTGTATCACTGAGCACATAGCCTATTAGATGATGGTCTGGATGTGTGATTGACCGTCTGTGATTTTTGCTGCAGGATGTGAACAGGAAGAGCACAAACGTGGTGGAGTCATGGGAAGGCACCAAAAGCAGACGAGCGTACACGCACATTATGACTAAGAACGCATCCGTGTCCTACACGTGGGCCTTCCAGCGCACCAACAAGCCTTTAGATGTAAGATTGAGACTGATCCGTGTAACACGCAGTATTGTGGATCAAATAATAATTACAATAACAGGTGTCTCTTTCTCCCGCAGGTCCGTCGTTACATGAGTGATATTGCGAAGATCTATTCCATCACCATCACGAACGCTCTGGACGGCTCGGCCTCGTCCTGCCACGCTTGTGCCATGGTGAGCCAGGAGAGCGGCTCATCCTGTGTCCCCTGCCCTGTTGGACACTACATCGACAAAAACACCAACCAGTGCCAGGAGTGCCCTCCAAACACCTTCCTTTCTGGACATCACATCTACGGACAGGAGGCCTGCCAGCCGTGCGGCCCTAGTAGTAAGAGCAATAAGGTGCGTGTGTGTGTGTGTGTGTGTGTAGGAGATTACAACGCAAGAAAGGATCTAAAGCCATATAGTTAATGTATGTGTGTGTCTTCCTTATACAGGAGCACTCGTTGTGTTTCAGTGACTGCTCGTTCTCCTATGTGGACCAGAACCGGACTTTGACCTACGACCTCAGTGCCTTAAGCTTAGTGGGGTCCATCATGAATGGACCAAGTTTCACCTCCAAGGGAACGAAATACTATCACCAGTTTAACGTCAGCCTGTGTGGAGCAGAGGTACACACACACACACACACACACACACACACACACACACACACACACACACACACACACCTCTGACATTAATAAGTAAAAGTAGCTCAAAGTTGGGAATAAAGTACTTGGTGTAATGCTGTAATACAGGAAAAAAACATGACAGAACATGACTGTTATCACCCTGATGTTTATTTCTCAATTAGCTTTATTCCTCTTAAAAGCCATCATACTTTTTATTGTTCATAGTTATAGTAATGTTCAGAAGGGTCTCATAAAACGTATGAGTGCCTCCAGTGCCCTAATATTTCTAGCTGTTTTAGGAGATTGGTTCTGTCTCTGCACCGCAGGGGAGGAAGGTGGCTGTGTGTTCGGATAACGTCACGGATCTGTCGAGCAAAGACATGCAGAGCGAATCAGCTGCCTTCAACAATTACGTCGAGACTTTCATCTGCCAATCAACCATCATCCCAGCGGATGGGCGGGGCTTCAGGACAGCCATTTCCTCGCAGTCCATCAGTCTTGCTGATACCTTCCTCGGTAAACCATTAAAACCCAGAAAAACAGATTATTGATAAACTGTAAGCAATATTTCTAGGACATAGATACGGTGTAGCAGTCAGGGTGAGCAGCACAGAACCTGCAGTAGCCTCCCATCCTGTTAGTGTAAAAAGTCATTGGACAACCGAGTCAATTACCAGAGCACAGCCTGCTGCAACAGCAAGGACGTGAAGTGTCTTCTGATAGAATCCAATAGATTCACTCAGTCACTCATCGTCATTACCGCTTTATCCTGTATTCAGGTACGCAGGGGCCTGGCGTCTATCCCAGGAGACTTAGGGCACGAGGCGGGGTACACCCTGGACAGGGAACCAATCCATCGCAGGGCACACACAGATACTGTACACATACTCACACACACACTAAAGGCAATTTGAGAATACCAATTAACCTAACCTACATGACTTTGGACTGTGGGAGGAAACCGGAGTAACTGGAGGAAACCCACCAAGCACAGGGAGAACATGCAAAGAGACAGGAATCGAACCTGGCCGGGAAACGAACCCAGACCCTGGAGGTGCAAGGCGACAGTGCTAACCACTACACTACCGTGCCACCCTCACTCATTCATTATTTTAATCATTCACTGACTTTCTCACTAATTCACTCACCCACTTACTCATTAACACACTTATTCAATCACTCATCCACTTAGCCACTCATTCATTTATTCAATCGTTCACTTACTTACTTCTCATCCGCACTCACTCATTCTCGTACATACTTACGCACTTATTCGCTCATTTATTCACTCATTCATACACTCTCTTATTCATTCATTCACTTATTCATTACTTCATGCTTTTGCTCACTTACTCACTCAGTCATTCATCCATCCACTTACGCATTTACTCACTTTTTACTCTTCCACATACTCATTTATCCATGCACTCAATCATTCATTCACTTACACTAATTAATTCCTCCCCCTCGTTCACTTAAACATACACCGACCAATTCACCCATTTATCCATTCATTTATTTACTCACTCTCACTTATTTTTTACAATCTTTTCTTTTCTTTCCTTTTTTCCCATTGTTTTTGTCGTTCTGTCTTTTCTTCTTAGGAGCTACAGTTGAAAGCACACTGAATGGAGTCAGCGTTCGCCCTGACATGTTCCCTGAAGTTTCTCGAAGACTCCGAGATATCAACTTCTTCTATCAGTGAGTTACGCAAACGTAACAAAAGCAAAGTGTTTTATCTAAAAATTCCAGATAAAGTGGGCAGGTTGAGTTTCTTTTTTTGAGCAAACAGTAGTGTAAATCGCACAGTCTGGCTATTCTAGAAACATGTGGGCAGTGAATACACTGTAATGATCTGACGTTAGTAATAAGGTCTTGTATTTATCATACATAACTCTAATGTTCAGCCACTGGAATTAATAAGTGATTGTTTAATTTCTAATAAATACGATGCACATGGCAGGATACAGTACACAAGTCTTGTATTGTTGTGTTGAATATGTTGTGCTTTCTGCAAGCTCTCCGCAGGTTACGGCGTCCTGTGAACACGGTCGCGGTGCCGTCATTAGGCTGCGCTGTAACCCCGAAAAAGGAGACCGTGGAGAGCTTACTGTGCCAAGGTGTCTGTTTGCTTTGTGTCTTTACTACTGTAAGTAGCATGCTTACAGATAATGCACACAATATACTAAATGTTTCTGTGTTTAGTAAGTGTCCTGCAGGTACCTGTGATGGCTGTACATTTTACTTCCTGTGGGAAAGTTCAAGCGCGTGCCCCATTTGCACTGAAGCAGACTACCACTCAATTGAGGGGGCGTGCAAGGGTGGCATGCAGGTAGACCTCTTTGAGGCATTTTTTTCTCTTGGTGGAATCATTCACCCTTAAAAAAAAAACAACTAAGAGTAGACATTTATTTCACTTCCGTTTGCAACAGGACATTCTGTACGTCTGGAACGAGCCTAAGCTGTGCACGAAGGGCATGTCGCTCCCTGACAAAAGCTCCACCCCCTGTGAAGCAGTCCCACTATGGCTGAAGGTTGGAATAGGGGGCGGGGCGTTCATAGCCGTCCTCCTTATTTCCCTCACGTGTTACTTCTGGAAGAAAAACAAGAGGTGACTAATCAAACACTAAAGCCAAGCATGACGACATAACTATGGTTTCTGATTGTTTAAAACGCTTCCGTCCCGTAAAGGTTGGAGTATAAGTATTCCCGGCTCGTTATGTCGGCCAATAAGGAGTGTGAGCTGCCAGCAGCAGACAGCTGTGCTCTGGCAGAAGGAGAAGGCGAGGAGAACGAAGATGATGTCGTTTATTCAAACACTCCATCGCTGCTGGGGAAACTGAAGGCTATTGCTAGCAAGGTCAGAAATTACATTCATATGAAGATGATGAACTGGACAGTCACAGACTTGGATGCATTTAATTCTACATTCAGGGCGTTGCTCTTATGACATGATGAAAGTAGGGGCTGGGGCTGTGATATCAAATCAGAAATCCCATTAAAGGTCCCATAGGAGGTGGTATCAAAAAGTTTCGAGATTGGCTCTGTTTACAAGAAAGTTCTTTATTACCTATTATTTACCTCCATCCATCCATCCATCTAGGAACTACTGTAGTCCAACTGTGGAGGCCAATTGTATTTATTCCCAACTGTGGTAGGCCCGGTCAACATTCACATGCACACACTACAGGCAATGTGGGAACGCCACTTAACCTAACCTGCATGTCTTTGGACTGTGGGAGGAAACCGGAGAACCCGGAGGAAACCCATCAAGCACGAGGAGAACATGCAAACTTCATGCACACAAACCCGACACGGGAGTCTAACCACTTAGCCACTGTGCTGCCATTACTTACTTAATGCCGAGTAGAGCCAGCGGAAGGCCGAATAGTTCCGACATTTTCCGGGTTTGGGCTCATTGAAGGTCTTCCTGATCTCTCATTGTCTTCCATTGATCTCAGTTGCTCCTCAAAACACCTCGAACGACTGATTGTAGCAATACCGTAAACTTGCAGAATCATCTCAAACGCCTCTGTGGCAGATTTGCCCAGTTTCACTTAAAACTTCATATTCTCTCTTTGTTATAACTTGCTATGAATGATGAAATAGCAGACATGGCCACGCACAAGGTCAGAATAGCAACAAGAACGGTGTCTTTTGGCACACTGACTTATGTGCTCCCAGGTACAGTTACAAAACTAGTCTTGAAACTTTTTCATCCCACCCCCCACTATTTTACAGTTATTTTACCAAATTCGTTGATCTCCCTCACAGTGTGTGTGTAAATGCTCCTACTGAAATACCCCTCAGATAACGCATGTTTTATACCTCTGACTGCCTTTGTTTCAATCCTCATCCAGACACAGACACTGTTTTAGTATGTGTAAATGAGTGCCAAGCCCCACCCCACCAGAGAAAAAGCAGACCTGAGAAAAAAAACGAGAGGAAGGTTTCCCTTATATGAGGTCACATTAGGGGGGGAAATCTAAGCAGGCTCGTTTATGCCCCAGTCAATACAAAAATGGAAACAGAACAAACTTTGAACGAGCACACTGGAGACCCATTTGAACATTTCATACTTCACATAACTGTAAATCTAGCCATCAGATGAAATTCTCTTCATAAAAACTCGCCTTTTACAGAGCACTCTGCAAATTCTTTAGTCTTTTTTAAAGCATAAACGTAAATGTAATTCTAAATAGCAACATTTTTGTAAATTCCTAATAATAATCTTTTTTTTTTAAAATAAGAATGATCAATCAATGCCCATGTAAAGCTTAATGAATGCAGAAACTCCAAATTAAAAGCTGATGTTAAGAAATTTCCGTCATCATGGAGAAGTGGGCGGAGCTTGAAGAAAGTTTAGTTGATAGACTTGATAGTTTATATTATAGACTTTATCCAAAAAGATTACACATACATGATTTAAAACCTGATTGTGCGGCTGTTCTCGTCGAGGGGTCGCCATAGTGGACGGTCCCATCCACACACAGCTTGGCAAAGGTTTTACACCGGATGCCCTTCCTGATGCGACCGTCCCATTTTATCTTGGCTTGGGAAATGCAGATTAGGCTAATTGGCGTTCCCATATTGCCCATAGTGTGTTAGTGTGTATATGTGTGTGTGTGTGTGTGGCCTGCAATGGATTGGCACCCTGTCCAGAGTGCACCACGCCTCGTGCCCTAAGTTTCTTGGGATAGGCTCCAGGCCCTCCGCGACACTGTATACAGGATTAAGCAGTATAGAAAATGAGTGAGTGATCGAGTGAGTGTTTTACTGATATGTGAATTTTTTGGTCATGTTTTGTCTAGGTTCACATACAACATAAAAATTAATACAGTGAACACAATGTGGAGAAAGTCTTGTGTTTCGTGTTTAACAGGGAGAAGGAACAAGCAGTGAATCGGTGCAGCTGAAGTCGTCTCACGCAGAGAAATGGGTCTGGGGGTAGAACGATAGAGTCGGGGAGGAGCCGAACAGCAGCACCAACACCAACACCACCACCAACAGCACCGCACTCTACATAAAGAGAGGGAGAATGAGAGAGAGACTTGCAGCCGGGTGCTCAGGCATTCAGGCTCTCCCATATCTCTTTACTCATCCTAAACTGCTTTTCCCAAGTTTGGAGAATCTTTAAAAATTACTCAACTGTATACAGTACAGTACATCCATGTACACTCTTCACACGATGATCCTTTGCTCCCTAATTAAAGACTAGATCAGGTGAACTACACACTATTCCTCAGTAGATTCCACAATACAAGTGGAGAGCTGATTCCCGCCAAATCATTATTATTTCTTTATTCTTTCATTTCATTCAAAATAATCTGCATCATCTTCATGCCAAAATTTACAGCAAAATACTGTACGACCGAACTATTTCTTTCCAAGAAACTGTACTTATCTATCAACAGTGAGAAAGAGAGGGTGGTGGTGTTTTTTGCATGGTGATGTGAACTTTGAGCTTAGAGGTTTAAGATGAAACTGTGCCGTTTTACCTTTTCGAAACCAGTCCGTTAAGACGTGCCAAACCGCTCTGCGATCCAGGACGCCATCGTCAAAGGATTACAAGCATTCACTAATTAATGAGTTCAAACAAGTGTCATTGTCTCTCACAACATCGTCATGTCAGGTTATTTCTGGTTACATAACTGAGAGCACTGTTGAATGTTTTAGTTTGAAGCATACTTAAAATTTACAGTCAACTGCAAAAGTTTGTATCCCCCCATGCAGATGCATGACTGTTGCTTATAAGGAAATCAAAGAAAGATATTTGCCATAAAACTCTAGCATATACTGGTGAAGGACATGGTAAGGTACTTTTTCAAATGGGATCAAAGCAACAGAAAAAAAGCTTCCTTTGCTTCTGATGGCTTCTTAATGAAGCTCCTCCATTTTTCCAGCCTCATCTTGTCTATTAGCTCCCAAGACCAGCATAAAGCAAAAGGAAACAGTACCAGAAGCAAATTCAATTGAACTTCATCATATATTCTGGGTAGTAGCCCTGAACATTCAGTGCATCCTCAAATTAGACAGGAATCCAAAATTTAAGGAAAACCAAGCCCAATAGAATTTTAAGAGAATTCAAAATGTCAAGAAAAACAATGGGCTGGAGGATACAAATGCTGATTAGGGGATACAAACGAATTTAGAGGCAGTTATAAAGGCCACTTACTTAAATTACAAGGGGCGTTCACGCCAAACCAGGATTTTTGATTGTGCAGAATAACAGAAACGCTGGCCTCCGAGGAACCTTTATATAATGTAATGAATTTACTTTGAAGTAGAAATAATAATCGATAAGTATACAGTATATTAATATACAATGATCAAGTGTTCCACAGGAACGGCTGCAGTGGGATCTGAAACTCCACGGCCGAGATGATCAGTCTTGTATGAAAGGCCTTCATTAAAACAAATTAAAGTCTTCTGCAAATGTCAGTTGGTCTTATGCAATCTTTTGTGAGAAATTATATCACGAGTCCTGGTTTGACTTGAACACCCTCCGTGCATTTAGTTAGAGATGCAAAGGTTTGATCTGATCATTCTTCAGATCCTTCTAATATAAATACATTAAAAGAAAGTATTTGAAGATTATTTTGATGATGCAAATTCTGTAAAACCGAACGCATTAAATTCAGTTTATTTCTTGGCTTTACTTGGTATTAGGGGAATACAAACTTTTGCATCATGTATACGAAGCTGTGATAAGGTTTTTAAAAAACTGCTCATCATTCAAGACTAATTTAGTAGCTCAGACTAGATGAAAAGAGCACCCACTGCTCAGCTGACAGAGGGAGCCAGAGGCAGGCTCTCGCCGCACAGTGCTAGTTTCCGCCCCTGACTGCTAGAGTGCCGTGCAACCCCTAAAGTTTGTGTTACCATGGATACTGTGGAGGGCAAGAGGCGTAGTCTTCGTAAGTTTTCTATTTCCTGTTTTGTATTGCTGTGTGTTTTGATTTAATGTTTAAATATTTCTCTTATGTTCTATTTTTCCCTGATAATGTTCAGCTGTTGCTTTAATAAACTTTCTGAATGCTTTACACTCTCAAGTGCATTACTGGTACGTGCTACAATGGTGCATCATCCTCAGGCAAAAGGACTTGTAGGGGAAACGATGGCAAGAAGATGGAACAAGGACCATTTGGGGAACCAAAATACTTACGTTCTTAGACAAACAAAATCTGCTTCCTGCAATACAAGTTAATTCCACTGGGGGAAATTCTTAAAAGCTGTATCAGCAGGTTTCTCTTTAGAAACCTTTTGTTGAAGGAAGAACTGTTAACCCTTGAAAAACACACATGACAAGTCAGAGTTGTCTCCTCCGTTTGATCACGAGTTCCTGCCTGTGTTCAGTATTGTACATTCCCACCCGAGTTTCCTGTGGATCGTCTGCTTTAAATCCCATCACCTCAAAACAAGCCAGTAAGTGAAGATGCTACACTGAATTGTGAATGTGTGTGCATGGTGCCCTGTGACTAACTGTCATTAACGTGATAAATTTGCGGGATATACACCATTAATCAAGAAGTTAAATGATTCTTAGGGTCTTGGATTGACCAGGGCCACACAAGAATGTAGGAAGAGGGAGTTCTATCTTGGTGAGATTAATTTTAGTTTGCTCCTCTAGGGAACTCTTGAAGGATATAACCCATATTTTTTTCTTCATGGATAAGGCTCCAAGCAGAACTCTTCACAAAGAACCAGAAACAGTCCTAATAACCATTAAGGTGCCTTAATGATTGCCAAAATAATTGCTACCATGGCAGCAGTGGTGGACAGTGCTCAATGGGCAGTACTGGCTTGAACGGTTAAGGCTGTGGGTTCCTGATTGGAAGGTCGGGGGTTCAAGCACCAGCACTGCCAAGTTGTCACTGTTGAGCCCTTGAACAAGGTCCTTAACCCTATCTGCTCCAGGGGCTCTATAACCTGGCTGACCCCAGCTTCCTTTGCTACAGAGTAAAGAACAAGAGCTGGGTGAACCTCAGATTACTTTGGTGAGGCCGTGATGTTTTGCAACTTGGACAGACTTGAACTCATCATTCACCCCTTCATAGTCTGTAAGCACTTTATCCTGGTTAGAGTTGCGAATGGTCTGGAGCCCATTCTGAGGGCGAGGTGCAAAAACGCAACAAACAAACATACTTAGATTTAAGAGCAATTAAACAGTTTAGACAACAGACCAATACAACGTTTTTGCAAGATGGAAAAAAACTCTAGAGGAAACCCAGACAAAACAAATAACTCTGGACTGAACTGGTAATCCTGAAAGGAGTGAGCTACAGTAACACCACCACGCCACCTTTAACTTGATCAAAGTCGCTGGAAAAGCAAATATGTTCCTTCGCACTACGAGACTAGATTGGTTGTTGCACCTTTTTACCAATGATGAAATTTCTCACTCGAATCATAGAGAAGAGAAATCTCTTAATATTGGCTGCAAGGCAGAAGCAGCCCAGCTCTGATGTGTACATTTCAAAACATAAAAGAAGTATAAAACGAACAGTTTTTTCCTTTTGGGAGTATAAAAAATACGGTAGATCGTGACTTGATTTATAATATCGAAATGAATCACCGTTAAAACAAATCACATGCACACGAGGGACAGCTGGAAATGATTACGAACGTTACGGCTCAATACTTGTACGGCTATTTCTAAAACCAGCCTTTGAACTACCGTTCCTTCTGTGCTTCTGATTATCGATCTCGGTGCTTTTCTCTCTCTCTCTCTGAATCGCGTAATCTGCACTGGGATAGCTCATCACCTCGGCTGAGGAAGAGTAACTTTGAAAAGATCAGTGAATATCGGAACAAAAGAACCAGACAGGGCAAAAAGGAGAGCGCGAAACTGTTCCACAGTGGCCTGGAGGCAAAGTGTTAGTTTGGTTGAAAACTTTTCTCTGCCCACACACCCACACACACACACATACACACACACACACACACACACACACACACACACACACACACACACACACACACACACACAGACAGACACGCACAACCCAGCATGATAAACAGGATTATATTCATCTATTTATAGGATAGACAGGGCAAGTGAACAATGTGTGCAACTATACAGTTAGCTCCTCGAAAGAGATCTGTGTTACATGCTTTTATATTCAGTATATGAGAAATGATGTACAGTAGGTGTGTGTGGGGGGGGGAAAAAAAAACAGAAGGTACATTATTATACAAATAGGCAGTCTGTAGCATTGAGCACTAAATCCCATCTTCTCCTCGGTCAGTGGACGCAGCGGGGCTCGTTAATCCTGCTGTACACGAGGAGCCAAAATCTCTTCTTTAAAATATTTCATTTGCAGCTGCTTCCTCCCAGATATGAAATATGCCAATAAGACGTGTTCGGGAAAGATGTTTTCAAATATACATTATAAAATCGTACTGTGTTCAATGTATTATCATGTAATCTAAGATTCTTGGTAGTGTCCAGAAACGTACAGATGCAGGAAGCAAACTGGACTCTAAACATTCTGAGGGCTGCTTGTAGGGTTTTCGTTAATGAGGTCTAAGTCCGTTCCCTTCAGGCACTGTACTTCTTCCCCGCTCTGTGAATCTGCTGGTACAGGGTCATGGAGAACGCCATGCCGAGGAGCTGCAGGACAGGAAACGACATCAGTGTAGCGCTTAGGCAGGATACAGTCTACATTTCAAGTGTCAATTAATGTGTAACAAATTGTGGCTAATGCATGCTTACTTGTTTGCCAGTTTTTCAAATTCATGAGCTTATAGAAACTGTACACTGTCGTGATTGACAGGTGGGACAGAGCATGCCTTCCCCTCCACTCCACAGGTAGTCTGAACAGTTGTTCTCCCTGACCATGCTTAATAAGGCGAACGCTTTTCTGTTGCGCCACTCAGGAACCTGCTGTCTCATTTTTAATACATGAAACTACCAAAGGATCTGCTGCCGACATCTCGGCGCCAAATACCGCAACATAACTTCAGAGGTCTTGTGAAGTTCATGCGTTGAAAGGGTCAGAAATGTTTTATTGCCACAAGGGCTCCTACGCAATATTAGGCAGGGCCTATGCAATATCAGGCATGCACACATCCATATTTCAACGAATAAAGCTAGTATTCCGATCGAGATGATCAAGTACTGCTGGTAAGTTGGGGCACGAATGGCGGAACTGATCTTACTGGAACACTCAGCGCATGATGCCCTTATAAGGCAATGTAAAGATATTTAGAGTATGATTTATGTCTCTCAGAACGAAAGCTATTTCACACAGTACTGTGCAAAACTCTTGAACCACTCCTCAATTCTTCATATTTTCCTTCCAAACAGTCGGACAGTTCTTGTATTTTTAATGTTGTCTTGAGGAAGAGTTCTCCAGGCTTCCTGAAGCAGGTTTTTTCTTTTTTGCCTCTCATTTTCAGTCCAGTCCTCATACCGAGCAGTTTCAGAGGAATGTTTTTAGGGTATTTTTTAAGCCACACAGTGAACTATACATCATACAAGCATAAAAAAAATGAACCAGTAAGAAAAAGGTGCAGATGATGCATCAGGTGGTGATTAGTATACTGATGATGCTGAATGCCGAGTGGTTGGAACAGACGAGAGGGGAAATGAAGCGGCTGCTCGGACTGTTACTTAAACAACTAATGTTTAAATTGGATCTTTAGGCACTTTGCAGCCTGTTGCATTAAAACATTTGTTCCTATTTCTCATTTAATCTACATCATTTCATTTAATTCAATATGAGAAAATGAGGGAGGGTTCAAGACTTCGCCAGTACTGTAAGTCAGTTGCATTGTTAAAACCGTGATCATTGTTTGTGTCAAACCCTTTTCTTTTGATCTCTTTATATGGAGCTTTAAAAAAAATATCAGCTCAGTAATTTCTTTCTATATTTTGTCCCTTTCAGGTGCTGTCACTCTGTGATATGTTGCAAAATAATATTTTTTTAAACTTTTTTTTTTTTTTAACTGCCTTTGAGAGATTCTCCTTTTGCACTTTTGAACGTTACCTTTCATGAGCTACGGCATACGTTCGACTTGCTATTCATGGGTGATTGCAGTTTACGAACACACAAGCACTATTGCTTGTATCTGTACAACAGGTGTGTGGGAGTTTTCATGCTGCTTTAAGTACCTGTATGACCAGCACACACATGGCGATAGTGCCGAGCAGGTGTTTGTTATCATCCAGCCAGTCCACGGCCTTCTCGTAGCATCCCTAGCAGTCAAAACACAAGCTCACGGTCAGTGTATTTACGAGTGTAAGTTTGATTATACTTAAGCCAAGTCACATGAGAGGGAGTGCAGTTGTGAAGAATATTAGGACGGCTGTGGTGCGGTCCGAGGCACGAGGGCGCAGCCTGGAGGTCAAAGATGTCACAGCCGTGCTGATATTCAGTACAACAGCACAACGGTACCACAAACACCATTTATTATCAAAAGATTATTATTTGTTTTCTTTATTTAACCAGATATTTCGCTCTACCAACAGATATCCCTCCACGACTAGCAAAGCTGGCGACTTATGGCGACTGGCAGCCAAAAGGTGAAGAGACTAAATCATGGCGATGGTGGACAGCGTTGTAAATCTCATGAGTTTCTCTTTATTAGTTCCACTTATTCCACTTTAATCCACAAGAAAAATCAACTTCGCTAACTTTCTGGGTTCTGGGATTGAATCCCGAATAGCATTAAAAGGAAAGCTAGTGCGCTATATAGGATGCATAATCCCTTGTTTCAACACAAGGCCCTTGATTAAGGGGTAAGAGAGGGATTTGGGATTCAGCCTCATGTTAGAAGCTAGTTAGCTTAAGCTAGTTTGCATAAAACACCACTCAGACGATTCTGAACGACTTAGAAGCAATTACTAAGTAAACAGAGTGCTGTTTAAGACGGAATCAGATGTGTTTCTTGCCAAAATGTGCCTGTGACTGGTTTTGAATGTGGGTTTTTGCTTTCTCTGCAGTACTATGGCCCGTATACTACTTTCACGCATGCTGCGACGCAATGCAATTAACGACTGGGGTACACCTGTGACATAAAATTATACATAAAATTTAATAGAATTACTAAACAGCCGAGTACTGTTATTCTCTAGATCACCACTCATCACTTGTTCAGTCAGATTACTGACTGAATTTACGTTCAGTCAGATTACATTGCACTAACTGTGTAACAATAAAAAATGTAAAAGTTGTTGGTGCTATTTATGCACGCATTATGCCGTGTTATTTTCATAATGCGTACATCATAATCCCTTAGGAAAATTTGAGTTGAGATTCAAGAGTTGTTGTATATTAATTACATATCCAAATAAGTTCGATAGCAATGTGATTTAAAAACACATTCCAGCAAGTAAAGCATTAAATCCCAGCAGGACTGTGAGAGAAAACTGCTGATTAAATATTCATGTGAATCTAATGAAACCTTTTTAATGCACAATAGTGTTATTTATTTCTTATCAGTTTACTGGAAACTTGAAGACTTGCAAAAGTTTTTAACTGCACAAAGTTCTGTTTCTTAATCATTTAATCAAAGATACTTCACTCCTCATGAACAGTAAATAAAATATATGAAACTGGCGCTATAATACTATTAGGCTAAACTCATTGCGTCTTTATTGTTTAAGCAGTCATATAGTAGTACGTTGCTTACATTTGTGGAAATCGGACGATGATCTGATTCATAATGTGCACGTAAAAAAAAGCAGTCTCAGGGCTCAGAGCAAGGGCGATTAGATAAGCAACAAAATAGACTTTTTTTTTTTTTTTTTGCTTAAAAATGTTTTTAGAAACCCACCTGAGACCAGAAGACGTTACTGGAATTGCGCCCACACTCTTTATAATGCTCCTGACAACACCGGTCTGGAACCGTCTTGTCAGGCAGGGCATCGTGCCAATCCGTGTGACCAGTTACACCACAGCACTGCCACTACACACAGGAGAGAGAGAGAGAGAGAGAGAGAGATTTGTTGCTTCATCGAATATTTATGGAAACACTTCCTAAAAGGACTGACTGTTCTGTTACAGCTGGAATCTCTGTAAAGCTTCAGCAGGACATACAGTACACTAATGCACACACATACACACAAACAGAACAAAATTCATCAGACTACAAAGCCAGAATGCTGCGTAAAACTTTAATCACTAATTAGAATCTAATTCAGACTACGCTGCTCAAATTTCTCGACACTGACCTTTTATAATTACTTAGCGTTTATATATTTATACTCTCGTTCTCACACGTCATTCTTTCTTTAGCAACAACCTGAACACTGAACACTTGATTGACAAATGCTTTAGATGAAAATCCTTTTAAAATCATAAAAACTTGGAACCTGGGATATGCTTGAGAAAGGAGTCTCTAGTGTCAGCACTTTCCAGCAGAGGAAAGTCTCCAGCACCGACAAAGTCCCTGCTTTCTCAGCAAGATTAAATGCATATTTTTTGTCTCATTAATTATTAACAAGAATAAAAGAAGGAAGAGAGGCTTGAGAACGAACGACTGGTTATAGACAGATAATTACCGCAGTCATAAGCTAAAGAAAGTTGTGCTTTTCTCCATACCGCAGGTGAAACATGGTTTTTGGGGGACATTCACCAGTACAGCATACGGACTTTCTTCTTTTAAGACCTTTTAAGGCTGGAAATATACTTGCTTTTAACTACACGTATGCGCGCACACACACACACACACACGCACACACACACACACAAACGATGACTGCCTGGTGCATTCTGTGTTTTTTTTGGTGTGTTACTTTTGCACGTGCTTAGAAATTAACCCACCATGTCAACATGCCTACTGTATGAAACAAAGAGGCATCGTTAGTGTAGTGTTGTCGGCAGGCACGTCAAAAATGGCGGAATGTGTCAAGGGGAAGTGGTGCGATCATGATGCTTCTTTCCCACTGTACAGTGATAAATATGCATGACAAAACAGACAGAGATAAATACTTTCCTAAATGTTGACATGGAAACTAAGCTTCTCGTGTGTCGCAAGGTTTGTTTACGTTATGTAAAAACTGCGATTGAATTCTCCAGTGTGCCCCCCTACTGGAATCCTCTGGTAACACACATATTAAACAGACAATTATGTGAACTAATTGCATAGACTGTGCGCTGACGAGTATATCTCAGACTGAGCAAACAGAATGCGCTCACGTCACTCATGCATCTTGGTTCACTTGGTCTGTTCTCTGCTTGTTTCCACTTCCGGCACACAGAGAGGTTCACAAACTGGCCTCAAGACATCAAAGACGCATGTTGACAAACTTGCACATGCATGTTGCACATGCAGAGCCACACACACTCACCTCAGACTGGATGATGTTCCACGCATTGCGCAGACCGATGTTGTTGTCGGTGTTGTACAGTTGCAGACCCTCCTTCAGGTCCTGTTGTGCGTTCTCACTCACCTGCAGGACAGTTCACACATTTCCAGCAATTTTAATCATTCAATGAAACAGCTTCTAGACAATAAAGCTGCTCACACAGTGCATCTGAACTTATTTAACATTTTTTATATTTAACACATGGCCATTTTGGGGGAAATTGGGAAGACACGTCCAGTATGCAGACTTTATACATACAGTTTTTTTAAAAGGAATCTGACCCCTGCATAATTTGGGTATATTGACGGTTACTCACTGATTGGTTTCTTGCCATTTAACTGATAAAATTTTTATTAACTGATAATGTCTGTTTAGCATAATAATGCTCCGTATCTTACATATATAGTATTATTGCTGGACACAGAAATAGGCCACAGTTGCATTTTATGCGACACAAACTCTATATATTTTTTATGTGGCCTTAATTTTAAATGCGGATAGAGAAGCACAGGTAGTCCCTGACTTACGAACTAGCTCAGTTCCGGGAGCATGTCCGTAAGTCGGATTTGTTCTTAAGTCCGACAAAGTGAGTCTTATACACCTTTGACACAAATATACAATGTAAAGCATATCAATCCACCTGACTATACCTCTGTCCCCTTTTGCCCCCACACTGCCATCATGTGGCCAAAAACTGTAACCGCGCCTAAGGAAATTAATCTCGTACAGGAAAATGTAAGCGTTGTCTCTGCCTTTAAATCATGAATCATCATAAAATCATTTTATACATCCAATTACACACTGAAAATATTGTATATAACTTTAAATACTGGTATCTGGCCACTGGAGTGCCTATTTTTTGTACAATACACATGAGATACTTAATTACGTAATTTGTTTGCATCTACAAATGTTCGTAGAACCGTGGTCTATTCATATCTGCAGAAATTTGTAATTTCAATGTTTGTAAGTCGGTTAGCGGTGTAATGAATCTCAAAACTCCCATGCTATGTTTTCAGTCACTATTATAGGAAGGTATACGTGACTGACGTCCTGTGATAGAAGAATGTGCAACATTTGCAGCTGCACTGGATGTACACCTATCCGCTTCACTGTTACAACAACCAATCTCAATACAGCAGGCAAATGTGAATTTTGTCTGAACAAAACTAGACTTTGTCTCTTACAATAAGCGAAGTGGACTCTCAGAGCTGCTTGGTGAATGTTTGTGCCTTACCTTGTCAGTATACACAAAGAACAGGATGAGCAGAATCAACTCTGCCAGCAGAATTATCAACAGGACAATAAAGAACTAAAAAATCAAATAAAGCAATAGAGAGAGAGAGAGAGAGAGAGAGAAAAAAAAAGTTATGAAATACATGATACACTTATAAATTGTTACATTATGCAGAAATCACATTATCATCATGTATAGAGTAAGTAATGAGTAAATTATCTAGCACGCTGAGAATCGGGGCTGATCACTCACACTCAGCAACAGGCACTTGTTCTCTTTGATGGCGCCCATGCAGCCCAGGAAGCCCGTCACCATGACGATGGAGCCCAGGATGATGACCAAGTTTGCTGCCGAGAGCGAGGGGAAGGAGGGGGAGAATGTGGCGAAGCTCCCCTGAGACATGGAGAGCCAGATTCCTACTCCCAGCAGACCACAGCCTGACAACTAGAGAGAGGGAGAGATAGAGAGATCTATTACTCTTTCATTTCTCCATACACGCTGCATGGAAAGTAATAACTTTGAGCAAATTATACATTCAACCTTAGTTTAAAGCATAAATTAAAGTAAAAAAGTATCCAAGAGAAACAATGTAGTTCCCAGTTAGGGGGTCGTATTCCCACTGTACCTTTTCTACCTCCATGTAAAGACAATTTCTGCTTAATAACTAATAACAGCACCAATCCTGTCCACTGGTTTCGGTCAGTTTGACACAGCGGGTGGGAAATTGGAAATTTAGTTAGACCTCATGAGACCTGCTGTGTTGTTTCACCAACAGTGAGAAGGAATTATAAACCTCGGCTCCCTGTCAGTGCTGTGAATCATATTTTCAGATCATCATGATTTTGAATTCAATTCAGCACGAATGTTGACTGACTGTATACATCTTACAGGTTTTTTTATTTATTTTTTTTTACATTTTTTTTATTTTATTTAACAAATAAAAGTTTCTGAATAATCTAATAAACACTGAAATGCTGTGTAACTTGTGTGGATAATTGCTTAACGTTCATGTCTCCTTCAGAAAACATGCAGTTCCTCGAATGACCACTAGGCCTTGAAAACTGCATAAATTCCTCATAGATCACTATTTTACAATAGAAATAAATATGTTTGTAGGCTGGTACAAAAAGCCCTCCATATCTGAATTTCCAATTTATGACAATGTACAGGGGGGATAAATTTTCCTGGTCATTAAAAATAAAAAAATTCTGCTGTCTGCTGTGCAGCACTTTAGCTAATCAGCTAACTTTAATCGTTGTAGCTTAACTGACCACGACAAATGTAGGAGTTGACACGAAGTAACGTGTAGGGTATGTCCAATCAAATGCTTAGTAACTTTAGCATACAAATTAAGTTGTTTAGCTAATCAACAGCCAAGTTAGCTGGCTTGTGGTGACTAAGGTGAGTAGGCGCGTTTCAACCAGCAGCCAGGCTCCCTTCGCTCCACCTACTTAAGCGACGACCAGAGCTCCCACAGATGAGCGTCAAAAAACGCTCTGCAGAAAATCTATGGGTGACGTCATGGATGGTTTGTCCAGCCTATGCTTCTATTGCCTTCAAAGTCCAGTCTAGTTGGTAGCAGTATTGTACCAAGCATTAATAATTCTTTGGATTGTGTGAAGCTGCTCTGTGACAATTACGATTGTTAAAAGCATTACACAAATAAAATTTTATTGAATTGAATTAATAAACTCAAAAAAAAGGAGGAGCGATGCACACTGCAAGCGGGTCGCATTTTCAGCAAAAGCTGTGATATATTTTAACGTTTGTAAATTTAACTAGATGAAGTGTGAATCGATTCTGGATCGGAAACTGACTCATTAAATCAACGAATCAAATCAAGCTACAGAATATAGATTAAACTGAGTGAACTGCAGAAGTCCCAGAATTTCAGATCACTGCATGGACAAGCCACAGATCTGGGCTCCACCCCCAGACGCCAAACATACACTTACCGTTTAAGCCGTTCTGTTGGTGGTTTCGTTTGGTTTTACCTTGTTGCATCAGCCAACATTCTGCTCAGATGAGATTCCCTTACATTCATTTCTTGTTTTTAATTACTGCAAGATAGCAAACCATGACGCCGCCTCCACCTAGCCTCACGTTTGGGGTTAGGTTAGGATGTTGGCCTGCTTTTTTTAATTTCCTTTTGGCTTTCCGTCATGCTTTCTTTCCTTCCTGCTTTCACTGTCAGCAACAGGATTGTCCTTGTCAGGATTCCCTGGCACACGGGGCACGCAGTGGGACGCCCCACTCACACAGTGGTGCATATACACAGGACAGTTCACTGCCACTGCCATGTGTTGGGATGTAAACCAGGTGGGGAATGTTTTGAACAGATCCACTCATTTCAGGACAACTGATATGCTGACATCTCAAACCTACTGTGTATGGATGCAGCCTTCACAAATAGAAACACCCACACACACTCTCAGACACACTCGTACATACAACATTTTACTGCAACTATATTTCGAAATCACACAACCAGAAAAGAGCATGAAAAACATCAGTGTTTACCAATTCCATTAAAGCCGAGTGCAAAAGTTTGTGCCCCCTCAACACAAAACTGATAAAGACCTTTTGTAGACATTGTTATGACAATGATGTCCGTCACAACAGCGTGTGTCAGGTGCACACACAGTTAACTGACACAAAGCTCCTATGTATTTCCGTTGATAATTACACACACAGAGTCAAAAAAAAAAAAAAAAAAAAACCTAAAATGTCAGACAGGTTACTTGATGATAACCTAATGGTGTGCGCCTGATGCTTATCATGATGTGATTCTTCTGGGATTTGGTGGCGTTTCCTAGTGTTCTGTTGCAAATGAGACATTTCAGAAAAATCATGTGCAGTTAACGTTACTAAATACTGACAAGCTTTTTAATTAATAACTGGTGGCACTGTGGGCGGCAGGGTGGTGGAGTGGTTAGCACTGTCGCCTTGCACCTCCAGGGTCCGGGTTCGATTCCCATCTCTCTGTGTGCATGGAGTTTGCATGTTCTCCTCATTCTTGGTGGGTTTCCTCCGGGTACTCCGGTTTCCTCCCACAATCCAAAGACATATAGGTTAGGTTCATTGGCATTCCCAAACTCCAATTAACCGTAGTGTGTGTGCCCTGCGATAGATTGGCACCCTGTCCAGGGTGTACCCCGCCTTGTGCCCTAAGTCTTCTGAGATAGGCTGAATACAGAATTAAGCAGTACAGATGATGAGTGAGTGAGTGAGTGAGTGGTGGCACTGTCAGCCCCGCACATCATAGGTTCAATTTCAATTTCCGCCTTGATCTGTAGGCGTGGAGTTTGCATGTTCTCCTTGTGTTTGCTGGGTTTCCTCCAGATACTCCAGTTTCCTCCAAAGACATACAGAGTAGACTAATTGCCGTTCCCAAATTTCCAGTTGTGTGTGAATATACAAGCGAATGTTAACTGGATGTCCTAGCACGGTTGTAAAATGGGAATAAATACAATAGTTACCATTGGCCTCCACAGTCCCTAGTTGGACTACAGAGGTTCCTTGATGGATGGATGGATGGACGGATGGAATGGATAACCATCTGTTGTGGGGTTATAAAGTGAAATGAAAATCTAGTGCGCTATGTAGGGTGTAGAATCCCTTGTTCCACATACCAAGTAGTGCCCTTGATCAGAGGATAGAGATGGATTTGTGATTCAACCGGTGTGTTGTACAGACGGTTCAGATGCAATTCGGAACGACTTAGAAGTGTTGTTTAAGATAACGTATCATTATCAGATGTGTTTTCTTGCTGAAAGTGCTTCCGTGACCGATTTCATATGTGGGTTTCGGCACTGGCATCCGCCAAGTAATGTCCATTTCGCCATCCAGAAGTGGGCGGAGCTATAGCGGACAGGTGTCACGATGTCACATGCAAAAGGTCAATGGATATTTCCGGTTTTGGGTTTCATAGATGTTTTTACCCCTCTTCATTTGTATTACAATTACAGAATAGTTTAACAGTTAAAGTATGGCAACATTTCATTCATGTGCACAACACACACACATGTGCACAGAATGAAGAATGTGGGCTTGGGCAAACATTAATGGGAGTGCTGTGTCTGAAATGAAAGGAAATTAGTGATTGCTGTGAGGCAAAAATTATGGAATAGTGAAAAATATTGTTCTCCTCCCACTACTGTATATTAAACGCTGGTATATGGATCTTACACACACACACACAGTTCTCTATTAATAGCTCTTCATAGGGATTGCTGGTACAGAACACCAGGAGCATTTTAAGGAATTAAAGGCCTGAGAGTTTCACTAACTAAAAGCACGCTACTAACCAATTAACTCATTTCCCGGTTATGGAGCATTCAAAGGCTTAAACACACACACCTTTTCTGTGTGTGTGTTTACAGAATGATCCTCAGTGGCACTTGAATGTTAGTTGGTGTCAGGTCTCCCAGGTACAGTAGGATGTACATTACATAATGACGTGCTAAAGGTAAAAAAAACAAAACAAAAAAAAAAACACTCCAAACCTGTGTGTGTGTGTGTGTGTGTGTGTGTGTGTGTGTGTAAGCATGGATCTTATCACCACCGCACACACCTCGTAATCTTTCATAAAAAGCAGTGCCGCTTAGGTCGTGTTCAAATACCCAGCATGCACCTGATGCCCCATGAGCATTCCTGATGAGACTGCAGACTGTAGAGGGTAAGATTAATGCAGTGAAAATTTTAATTAAAAAAATCAATTTTTAGAAAAGGATGTCGGAGAAAACTGACAAAGATTTAAGGATAAAGGAAAAGGGGAAGAAAACTCCCAAAAAGGATCTTCAGGGAGCCGAGATGAAACCGTGGTAAAGATAAAAGAGCTGAAAATTTTTGCATTCAGACCACATTATCACTTGCACACACACACACACACTCGGCTCGATATACTGGGCAGGTGTGTGGAAAAGTGGAAAAGGCAGTTTAATGATCCCGCTCAATTTAATCCAAGATTGCTCCGGACTGCGGATCGATGAAAGCCGTTCCTTTTAAAGCATTCTTCTTGTTCTTTATCTTTCTTTCTCGCGTTTGCTTTCCCTCTCCTTCTCCGTTTAGATTACACACTCACACACACACACAATCTCCCCCCTTTGGATAAAGAATTAGATGAGAATTAGAGGAAAGCAGGGAGAAGAGCAGAGAGATGAATAAATAATGCTGGAGTCACAGAAGAGTGAAAAAGTGCGGCTTCAGCAGACTATGGCTCTACCTCACACAAGTCTCCTCACACACTCCTTTCTTTAAAAGGACCCACCACTTAGTGTGTGTGTGTGTGTGTGTGTGTGCGTCTGTGTTCTGTAAGTAGAGAATGGAGGTCTAGCCACTGTTTTAGGACTCCTGAATTAAACATTAGCAAGAAGGCAATCAGGATCACTAATGCCAAATGTTTCATGAAATATTAATTATTAGTGCATGAGCTACACACACACACACACATACATACACACATACATACATACATACACACACACACGAACAAACTATTTAAAAAAAAACATTAACAAAATGTCAGTGCGACTGTATTTCAGAAAACATCACACTCCAAAAAAAGGAGGGGGAAAAAAAAAAAACACTAAGACTATTAGAGCCGAGTGCAAAAGTTTGTGCCCCCTTCAAGACAAAACTGCCGTGGATTTTTCCTGTATTGGGTCTTAATTAAAAAAATTTAATTTTTTTTATTTCAGCTTTACAGAATCATAAGAAACTGCACCCCTTCCTGACTGTAACTACATTTCGCTCTACTAATGTACTGATGTCAATGTCTTTGCCTTTATAACTGCAAAGACTTTGCTTTTACGACTGCCTTAACAACTCCTAATCTTTTTATTTCAATATTAAACAGTATTGTCCTTCTCAAATCTGGTCTGTGACTGAGAGGATACACGTTCTCACTTTAAATGATCATGATTATTAATAAAAAGGCTCAGTCCGAGTTCCCCGTTTCAAATCTAGGCTGAATGCCTGAAGATAAAACCTATTAGTATTCACATCACACATCTGTATGGAGAAAAAAATGTGTTTGTTGGAGCCAGATGGTCCGATTTAAGTATTTTAGAAACTCCTGGGAGGAAACAAAAACAAAACAAAAAGTCATACAGCAAACAGTCGAGCTGCGCATCATGGAGCGGACTGCTGCGGCATTCCATTCGATTCTCGCGTGCTGCGATTTCAATCAGTTCCGGATTTGATTCAACAGCACTGAATTATCTGTGTAATAAACACTTAAGTGACGGGCTATTTGTGTTGTTGACTGTTTAAATGTCATGTCATGTCAGGTACAAAGCGGAAATCTTATTTCTCTCAAATTTCTGCTCCAAGCTCCAGTCCAGTAGGGGGCGGTACTACACCAACGGCAATGAAGAAGCAACACTCGTGTAACATGCAAGCAGTTTGCAAAAGATTTGTCTGCAAAAGATGGCTTTTTTTTTTTTCAGGTGGTTTTCATTCGTTCATTTGTGGCCAAACGTTTAACATTTATTTTTACCGACATAATTTGACCAGTGTGAATCAAAAACTGATCTGTTATAGCAAGTAAACTAATAAGATGAATTAAATTGCAATATCGATTCAATCACACAGCTCTAGTGAGCAGCAGGTCTGTCGAGGTAAACACCTTGTTGATCATGACAGAGCTGACAGAAAGACTACAGTAATGCAAGTGTAACACCACATGACTGCATAAATGCACAGATGTTCCTATTAAATACATAGCCCCATAACTCAACAAACTGCGATGCACTGTGTGATCCATCACCATTCTATCAGAACCTGCATTCACTTTCTCAGCAATTTGAGTTACAGTAGCTTTTCTATTGGATCAGACGACACGGGCCAGCCATCACCGCCTACAGTTTTCCTTCCTTGGTCAGGGTGGACGATCCTGACCACTACAGCTTGGGATCTGCAGTTTTTGGGTAACCATCACAATTTGGCCCAACATCTCGCAAAATTTCTTCTCCTTCCAATACTTCAACTTCAGAGACAAAATATTCACTTGCTGCCGGATATATCCCACCCACTTCCAGGTGCCATTAGAACGACATACTCAATGTTATTCCCTTCACCCATCAGTGATCATAATGTTATGGCTGATCATTGTACACTCCAATACTTTCTACAGGCTATAAATAGACTGTACTAAACGCTCTCTCTAGAGATAAAGAGAAAGACACACAGAAATGCAGTCAAGCTCCGACATAAACTAGGCCGCTGGATCGACACAGTTCACTCAGAACTTGAGAAAGCTCTCAGCATGCGTTATTAATGACGTTAAATTAAAATCGCCTTAATTAACACTATTTTGGGGATAAACTGGCGGCGTTGAATAAATCAGTACGGCACCTCTGCATAGGAGGAAAAAAAATCTTTAGTGTTAAATAAACCTGTGCGGCGTTCGATAACCGCAATTTTTAATTAACGTCCAATGCGTTCCTACGGAGAAGAATTGCCTCGTACAGTGTTCAATGAATTCCGGCAGTATTAAAATGAACTCCCACAGAGATCACGGGTGTCTTGCTGGATGGACCGAAACACTGCAGGAATGCGGCCGTCACTGGGGAGTTCACGAGATGAACATAACGGCTGTTATTAGAAAAACAAACGGAAGCATTTGCATGCGTGTATGAAGGCCAGTTATTTTCAGACAGTCGCAGTTTCGGGAGAGCCGGAGAGGACTTTAGGAGATTACGAGAGGATCTTATCTGACAGACATTTTCCCACTGTGAGCTGGAATGTCGATAAATAAAAACTCTCCCTATTAGGAGAAAAAAAATAATAAAAATGAGCGGAGATTAAACAGCTGGTCTCGATTCACGTGGCTCAGACTGAAACGCCTCAGCTTATCTCTTAATAAGTAATGTGCAAGATTAATTTTAAGTGCAGAGTGATTTTATGGTGGAAAATGAGCTAGAACATTAGAGTAATCAGTGTGTTAGTGTAGCAGAGATTAGCTAATTATGATGGCACCTGGGACATACTGTATTAGGCAGATGTGTTGGAAGCAGGAAAAATGGGCAAGCGTGAGGATTTGAGTGACTTTGACAAAAGCCGAATTGTGATGTCTAGACGACGGGCTCCAGAACTGCAGGTCTTGTGGGGTGATCCCGGTCTGCAGTGGTTAGTGAGTGGTCCAAGGAAGGAGAACTGATGAATTGGCGACAGGGTCATGAGCACTTAAGACTGACCGATGAGTGTTAGGAGTGAAGGTTAAGACCGATCCGATTCCCACACAAGAGCTACTGTAAAGCTACTGTAAAGCTTAATGCTGGCTGTTATAGAAAGGAATCAGAACATACAGTGCATCAAAGTTTGTAGCTGCAGACCATTCATATTCGGTACGGAAGAGATGGCACCAGGATGCATTATGGGAACATGGCCAGCCAGCGAGGCAGTGGAGAGGTTAGGTAGGTGGTACATGTCAAAGTAGAGCCAGATGGATAGCAGGACCCACAGCAGTGTAATGCTTTGGACAATGATCTGCTGGGAAACGTTGGGTCCTGCCATTCATCTGGATGTTACTTTGACACGTACCACCTACCTATACATTTTCCCAGACCAATTACCCCCCCATCATGGCAGCAGTACTCAATAATAGCAATGGCCTCTTTCAGCAGGATAATATTCCCCTGCCACACTGCAGAAATTGTTCAGGAATGGTTTGAAGAACATGACAGTTGATTCGGCCTCTAGTTTCCCCTCACATATCTACTGAACAAACCAGTCCTATCCATGGATAATTAATCTCAACTTACATGACCTATTAACATGCTGTTAATATCTTAGTGCCAGATACAGCACTCCTCCAGAGATCTAGTGGATTCCATGCCTCGATGGGTGTGCTGGAGCTGTTTTGGCTTTTGTGGTGGCACGAGAGGGACAAGATGGTGTAAGATAAATGGTGAATGTGGTGTAAATGTTATGGCTGATTTGTTCATGTTCAACCTTAAACCTTTAAAGAACAACCTGAAGTGATTGACAACACAGTTTTGTATATGTTTTGCCACTAAACAAGATATTTCATCACCAGGTTCTTACTGTTTTTAAGTAATCAACTTCTGGCCAATCAGAATTCAAATTAATCCATTAAAACACTTTCATCTAAGAAGATATTTGTTCTTTGTTGAGGATCGTGTTGAGAAAAGTGCTACTTCTCAGGTTCTCCACCGAGTCTATAAGGGTTCTCCAGGAAACAAAGAACAACTGGAGAATCTATAAGAGTGCCACATCTGGAACGTTTATCTCCAAGCATGCATGGAGCATATGGACATTTGTGACTGACACAAACTGCAATTAAGAGATTTCTAGCATGTTAGAACACAATTGAACATAAAAAAAAGGTACATCATTAAAAACATCTTTGTGAACAATGTTCTAACATGATGTATAAAAAGCATCAGAAAGATTGTTACTCACCCAGAAGAGCAGGTTGAAGAGGAACATCATGTATTTGACACAGCACAGGCACCCACGCGCCATCCTCAGCTTCTCTAGCTCTAACAAGAAGACAAAAGACAAGTCCAGGTAAAAAACCAGAAACTTCCCTCCACAAGCCCCATTCGTCCTCGCTGGCTTCTCGCCCGCTGCCACGGTGCCGTCCGCGCTCTCCTCGGGACTCGTCTGAGTCTGCACCTTTGCACGTCGTGAGCCATAGAAAGCGCCTATGGCCAGGCGGTGTCCCCGGCGAGCAGCCTGGGCAAACTCCAGCTCGGTGCTGTCCAAAGACGGACTCGGCTGGACGGTTACGGCCACGCTGCTCTCACAGCGCTTCATGGTGTATCAAACGCTCACACGTACATCGTGTCAAAGATGCAGTGCAGCATAGCGTCAAATTGATCCATACACTCCGAAAGACACGCTGGAAATCCCATAAGTTACACTCGGTGCGAAGCGCCCGATCAACAGCACAGCATCCTCCTACTCTTATTCTCATAAAAAGCAGCTAGAGAACATCATTCTGTTCTTCTCTCGCAAAAAAATGATCTGCTTTACACTTCTCAGTGTGCTCCCTCGGATCTCCTTTGCACAACTAATGCACCGTCCTCACCTCGCTCTCTGCATCTGAATGTGCTCTCTCTCTCTCTCTCTCGCTCTCTCACACCATCTTGCCTCCTCCTGTACATCTGCCAACAAGAGTACGCACGGCTCAATTGTTCCTCCCATAGAATCAAATCAGAATGTTTAAAACTGGAATTGTGCCTCAAATTAAAGAAAATACATTTAATTAATTAATTAATCAATTAATCAATTAATTGCATTTTAATTATCTTTATAGAATTGAAACTTAGCAGTTTTGAATTCACCCTGAAAATCTATTACACAGAAATAGCACAGGTTCCTACGGTTGTAAAAATTCAGGTCACAGGAATGCAAACGAGCCTCGTCTGATCTCAAACACACGCTCCGATACACACACCGCACTCGCTGTACACCATTTATAGGCTTTCATTTTTAAAGGAATATATATGTTTATAGACTATTTGATCATGATTTGATCATATCATGTCCTCTTTACCCACATCAGTCATTTCAAGCCGGAGCAACACGGTTAAAGCAGCAGTATGTAACTTTAGCGAGTCAGTAATGAAATCTACTCGACTAAACTTCTTACAAAAGGAGTGTAAAAGGCAATTAGCATGACTACAACCGTCAGAGTGAGTGGTAATTACTTTAAGGCTATAAATATGTTAAAAGAGTTGTTTTGTTTTTTACTGGAGCTTTCCGATGTTTCTTTAAACAAGCCACGTCGCCAGACCAAAGAAAGCAAATCTAATTAAAAATCTTTAATTCGGAACACTCACTGCTGTCTCTGCTGACGTCTCTGGCTCTGCGGCTCGTTTCTGGGCTGATGGCTTGCCTTCTGCGAAACAATTTACCTAAATGCATGTCAATCTGCTTATGGAAGCTGAGCGGCGTCATATTTTGAACATTATAACAGATAAGTACAGATACAGTGATGTGAAAAAAAAATTGCCTGAATTTACTTTTTTGCACATTTGTCACACCTAAATGAGTGTTTATATTGCACACAAATGATGATTTAACTTATTAATGGAAAAAGGCTGTCCAAACATGCCTGGCCCTAAGTGAAAGTAATTGCCCCCCCCTTGCTAAATCATGAATGAACTATGATTTTTTTGAAAAGCTGGGTTAAATTTCTCTTGCCACACCCAGGCCTAATTACTGCCAGACCTGTTGAATCAAAAACTAACTTCAATAGAACCTGCTACTTGAGAATGTCCGGGCATCAATTTGTGACCTTCAACTCAAGCGTTCTTGGACTACGCAGCAGGACAATGATCTAAAGGTCACCTCTAAATGGTTAAGAACAAAATTAAGATTTTGGAGTCTGAAATCTGGACTTAAATCCTATTGAGATCCTTAAACAGGCCGTTCATGCTCGAAAACCATCCAATGTGGCTGAATATAAAAACAATTCTGCAAAGGAGAGTGGGCCAAAATTTCTCCACAGTGATTTGAAGGCCTCTTTGCCAGTTAATGCAAAAAACCTGATTGCAGTTGTTGGTTTAAGGGCAAGTACTCTCTCACATAGGACAAGGTTGGCTTGGACAGATGTTTTTCCCTTAAAAAATTTTATTATTTATTCCGAGGAATAAAAAAACGCTTTATGGGATGATGGTCTTCGGCCCTCCCGGCTGAGTGGAAGTAGTAGCCTTAATGTGGGAGCCCCCTAGTGACGGGGAGGAATTGGACACGACTAAATTAGGGAGAAAATCCATTATCTGAGCGAGCGAAGCCTGTTCCAGGAGGACTCACTGCCATGCAGATTTTATTGTTTTCCCTGCTCTGTCACACCAGTTTCAATTTAGAAAGGCTGATAATTGGCTGATTATTTAAATCATGTGTACTCTGAGGTGAGGAAACACCTCACTAAAATGTGCAGAGCAGGAGGTCTGAGATCATAGTAGCTGGAGGACTAACTTGGAGACACATTCTACAGGAGCTCTGAGACCTTTGTTAACCTGGTAAATAAATAATAAAATACAGGACCTTTAAATCTGAATAAAATATTTTTGCGATATGCTGAGGTAAAAAAAAAAAGAAAAAAAAAGTGATAACCTTTTCAGAATAAAGTTTTAAGGAAAAAACATTCAGGGGTGAGCTTGTAGGTTTTTTTAAATCCAGAAGTTACATACGGCAGCTTTAAAATAACTCTGCAGGAGAAAGGTCACTGTGATGCCTCACTTGGTTTGAGACGTAAGCTGGTGTGTTAGGAGCAAGGGTCTTACACACTGCTGTAAATATATTATATTGGAATTAATGAGGTTTCAGACAGTCAGGGCAGATGATCATCCAAAGTCTAGTCACCCCTGGAGTACCTTTAACCCCACATAGCACCTTTATGATAGTCTGAAGCACAAATACAAGAGACAGAATAAGCCCTGGGCATCTGTAGCTTTCCAGTTATTACTTTTATATGTGTATTGGTGCTATTTGCACAACAAACACCGAGTTCTGCTGCCAATATGCAAGCATAGGTTGGATATCTTATTCTTTTATATATTATGCACTGATCTGGGATTTATTTTCAATAATTCAATACAATATAATTCAATTCTATTTATAAAGCATGTTTAATACACAATCAGAAAAAAATAGGAATAATTTGTGCAAGCTAGATTTGTAGTGTAAAGTAACAAGGTTCAATATACAACGTAAAATAAGTCGGATCAGAAAACCGGTTCAATCTGAATCAGTGACCGGGATGCCCATCAGACTCGGGTTTGATGTTAAATCCAGATTGTTGTTCTTTATATGCTGACAAAGAGGCACTGTGTGAAAAACTGAGAAACAGAGATGAAGAGAGAGCACGACTAGCCAGGAGCAAGGGTGCCCTACGACCTTATGTTTCCATGACAATAAACTCGGGGTCATATTTAAAGTTACTCCTCAGAGTTATTCTCTGTTTCTTACAGAAGTTATAGTCAATAATGAGCAGAGAGCAATTTCTGTACTGTATAGAGGGACTTTATACCAGACAGCGCTGTCAAGTGAGAAACTCATGCTCCGGCATTTTTCTCATCGTTTTTCTTTGCCGGATGAACCGAGGCAGGACTAATTACCAGCGCTGGATTTAGAGAATCTTGACCAGGAATCGTGTGTACCAAACAGTGACGTGTGTGGAGCTAGAAATAGTGCAGACTAGAGGTGAAATTTACACAGTATAATATCATAGTGTAAAAAAAATAATAAAGTACAAGCTTTGTTCAGAACTTTTGATTGTGAAAAATAAGTTATGAGAGTAAAAACTCCCTTTATTTTTGAAGTCTTCTGTAAATGCCAATCAGTTGTCTGCCTTCATTTACCACAAAGTCCTAGTTTGAGTCCTAGTCCTACTCCTATAAGTAGGTAAACTTATGTTGAATTATGTCATAGTTTTAGCAGAAAAGACAAACCACATATATCAAATACTTTGGGAGAGTATCGCTTTTTCTTCTTTGGAGTTTATGAGCGATTGGTGCAATACCACCACCTCCTGGACTGGAGAGTAGCGCAGAAGCTAAGCAAGAAAAAGGATTACTGAGGAAAAAGATTGTATGAAATGTGACATTTAAACTATCAGCAACACATAACGCTTTCTTTGCTGGTATCGACATTATTTAAAAACGCCGAAACTGGTAATGTTGCTATAAACCCTAAACAGTCAAGGCATAGAGATAAGATATTTGATTCTGTCCAGTAACTGTAGCCAAAGAAAGGGTTAATAGCAGAAGAAGATTACACAAGCGGAGGGTTTTCAGTGCAGTCACATCCACTGAGCAGAGAAATGGATATTGCCGTAGTGTGATTTAGGGCAAGACCAGAAGGAGGGGGTTAGGAAATTTATGGTGAGTCAGAGTGGAAACAAATGAGATGAAGAATGAGGAAAGGAAAGACAGGTAAGATGGGAAAAGATGGAAATGCATTAAAATCAGCAGTTTGAAAAAAATACAGGTGTGAGATAAGTACAAAACGAGCGCATGCACAAGATGAGGATGAGCGCTGGACAGGGTTGTTAGCAGGGTTGCCAAATTGTGCTAGATTAAAAAAATTATAATAATCTGAAGGCGCATAGAACATACCAAGACCTTGTTCAAAAGAAAAATAATCTGAAATATTTACCACAGCACAGTGATTAACAATAAAAGCCTACTTGACTACAAAAAAGCCTCCCCCCCCCCCCCCGCCTCAATCACCTTTAAGTGACATCAATACAACTTTACCACGTAGTACATTAAGCTCTTTATTCACTACATCTGCACACTACATAGGGTGTAGAACCTACATGGTGCACTATATGTCTTCTAGTAAACCTCACACTTCAGTCATAGATTGTATTTTGCTTTTCCCGAAAAGCTACATACAAAATTCTGTCTATTTTCCATGGTGACTAAAGTATTGGCACCCTTGCCTTCATTTAGCTCGCTTACCACATAGATAGCAAAGTCCCTTCCTCTTTAGGTTACCACGTCACCACTTTTGTGAGGTAACGTTTGATGGATGCAACAGCGTCAGTGATGTTATTCTGGAAAATAAATTGATTGGTGGACAAATGCTAATAATTTGCTAACATTCAATAAAGCCATTTCGCCAATTCAGAACAGACAATTTTGGAAAATACATTTACTGCTTGCTGTGTTCTGGGGTTGCTTCTGTTGGTTCGGTCTAAAATCAGCAATGTTACGTGTCGATACAATGAGGTCAGCTGACTATCTGGATAAACTGAATGACCAGATTTTTTCCATCAATGGAGACGGGCATATTCTAGGATGACGATGCCACGATTCATCGGGCTCAGATTGTGAAAGAGTGGTTCAGGGAGCATAACCTGACATTTTCAAACATGGATCGGCCGCCACAGAGTCCAGACCTTAACATCATCGAGAATCTTTGGGATGAAGACTTTATCCAGTGGTCTGACTCTCCCATCAATACAAGATCTTGGAAAAGAATTAATACGTAAATATAGAAATAAATATGCTGACATTGCATAAGCTTATTGAAACGAAGTCACCGCAAATGTGTGCTATAAAGCAAAAGACGCGGTCCTTTAGTCTAGCAATAGTTGTGCATTAGAGCTGGGCGATATGCCCTATAAATTGAATCTGGATTTTTTTTTTTGACCAAATTCGATTTTATTGCTTAAAATAAAGAAAAAATGGAAGAAAAAAAAAAAAAAGACAGTATAGGTTTTTTTTATTTTTTTTATTTACTTAAGCAGAACATTATAACCAAACATGAACTGCGTATTTGGATTAAAAGTATATATATATATATTAGCTTCCTTTAGTTGCCACAAACTTCAGACAAATCTTACACCGGGCTTTGGCTTATTCAATGTGTAAAGTTGCGAACCTGAACAATTTCCATACGACTGAAGAAACCGCGCCTCTGTTGGAAATGAGCTCTTTGGTTTCATCAGAGCGCTGCCTCGTATTTCCCACGTGCGAGTCACAGAGGGGGCGTCGCAGAACTACAGAAGCTCGCGGTACCGTACCAAAGTGAAACTGTAAAATCGATTTTCATTTTTCAAAATTGACATAAACCATAAATTTGAAATAAATCGAAAATAATGATTAAATCGCCCAGGTCTATAATGCATATTGTGATAATTGTGTGTATTCTAAACTCGAATTTGTCGACACCAACTGCAAAACTAATTCTGTTCACACTTGCACTTGAAAAGGTCCTGAATCTGATTTATAATGTACGTGGTCTGGTTTGTAGCAAACCACATACATTTTTCTTTGTACGTTTCGGGAAATCTGTTGTTTCTATGAGTTATAGACTTGTGCTGAAGTAGGCATATCGGTGGACGCAAACCCCCTGATAAGCAAACTCGGGATTCTCTGCAGCCTATTGTGTGATGTTTTGTGTACGTGAATGTGTGTGCGTCTCTGCGTACTGTAGAATGCTGACTCGGTGCCTTTCAACGTTTTAGCCCAGAGAGTTCTCATTAGAAAGTGAGTCACTAAGTTTAGACTATACATCAGACACAGATGTTGCACAGCTTTCCATTTTACAGGTGTAAGTCTATCAGTGAAAGACATTTAATTCATTATATCTCTCTCTCTGTCAACATCTCCCCCTCTCTCGCTCTCACACACACACAGACTTTCCAGTCATAAAAAGAGACTGTATGTCAGCTTCTTGAACATGAATATTCAAAAATAATCAAGATGAGAAAACATCATAAATCAGCACCTCAGCCTAAAATCCCGGCACAGCAGATGCTCTGTCTCAGTATCTGACTCTAATATCAGGAGAACATCTGTTTTTATTTTTATTTTCTTAAAATCACCATAAAAATGTCTGTCTAACAAGTGTCTGCCTCCTACAGTACCTGGTCACCCTCGGGCATGTCTATGACGGCGGTCTGTCTGCACGTATATATCCGAGGAAGAAAAATAACACACTCCCTGTGAGCTGAGGAGAACTAAGCCTGGATACCATCGATGTTGAAAGTGTTCTCAGTACGCCGAAGCTGTGATCGGACTGCCAGCTTCACGTCTGAAACGCTGGCCTCCCAGGAACTCCTTCAATGGCTCAATAATGTGGAAATGGCTTGAAGCGAGGTCAGGACTGTATAGGGGACGTGGTTATGTGTAAGCGGTATTTATGAACGATTGTGTGTACAGTTCCCGAAGACGGACGCGCCTCTTTTTTTGTTTGCCTGGATTCAGCCTCACCATGATACTTATTTAGACTTATCATGACTAACAGTTTTCCTTGACTATGTTAAAGCATGTGTTTCAGCCCCTCACCCTGGAGATCCACCTGTCCAAGCTGTTTCAATGTTTTTGTATTTCCTGACACACGTAATTCATCAAACTACCTAATTAACAATCCGTCCTGATTTGCAGTAGGTGGGATAGAGTATGAAAACCACTCAATCGTCCAGGTCTCTTTGTTGATCGAACTGCCCTTACACGAGCACAAGCATAAGACCTCTAAATCTTTTCCAATGTGCCTTTGAAAATAAATAAATAAATAAAAAGACGGGCGGTGTGGAAGAGATTGCACAAGGCACAAGCGCAATTAAAACATGCTTATCTGTGAAATGTTGAAAACTTCTGCTAAATATCGAACATCATTTTCTAGGTGAAGGTTTGTTGTGCTTTTGAATAAACTGAATATTGTTACAGGTTGGATAAACACTGATTTGCTCATTATGAGACATTCTACCCACTTACCAATGAGTAAGTAATGACCTCTGCAACTCCAGCCACCCACTCCCAGATGCACACACACACACACACACACACACACACACACACTCTCTCTCTCTCTCTCTCTCATTACTAATTAATCTGCTCTTGCAGTCTCACCAGCGCTCCTGGGTATTGCTGCACTTCCAGGCTGGAGTGTGAGGAGGTGTACGAGCAGCGAGACTGTGTACATGTCAGAGTCAGCTTGATCAGAACTGTGTGTAACTGGAGGAGAACACCTCGAGGGGGTCAGACCTCTGTGGCCTTACTCAAGAAAGCAGAAACGTCAAGCTTTACTAGGTGTGTGTGTGTGTGTGTGTGTGTTAGGAAGCAACTTTAATGTCGTTTAGTGTTAAATTGAAAATAGCTGACAAAATTTAGTTTTAGTCTTAGTCTCGGGGTAAATGTTTTTTTTACAAATTTTATTATCATATTTCATCGATCTTATTCCATTTTAGTCGACTAAAAGTCTGGACATGCAGATTTTGTCCCTTATTTAGTCTCCCATTCGGCAATAGCACACTCCCACATTAAGGATACTACTACCAGCCAGGAAGGGCCGAAGACCATCACTTGTTTCCTCTGAGCCCAGTAACGTCAGCCAACCCGGATCTGAGCCCCTGGGATCACCCGGGATTCGAACTTGCAATCTCCGGATAATAGGGCGAGCACTTTACCACTGTGCCACTCAGAAACTGCTACAAGTGTCACAGGGTTGAAGTTTTACTAGGTTGCTAGTCGTCGATCAGAAATAGCATTTTGGGAGTTCTATATTTTTGAAGAGTGGCGGCACGGTGGTGTAGTGGTTAGCACTGTCGCCTTGCACCTCCAGGGTCCGGGTTCGATTCCCGTCTCTGTGTGCATGGAGTTTGCATGTTCCCCCTGTGCTTGGTGGGTTTCCTCTGGGTACTCCGGTTTCCTCCCACAGTCCAGAGACATGCAGATTAGGTTAATTGGGGTTCCCAAAATTGCCTGTAGTGTGTGAATGTGTGGGTGCCCTCCGATGGATTGGCACCCTGTCCAGGGTGTACCCTGCCTTGTGCCCCAAGTCTCCTGGGATAGGCTCCAGGCCCCCCGTGACCCTGAATACAGGATACAGAGGTATAGAAGGTGAGCGAGTATATTTTTGAAGAAGCCTGTTTACTGTGCAAAACTGAGTTTATAATTGGCAACCGTCAGTGCACCCTTATTATTCATAAGTCGCATTTACTGCCTCTTAGTATACCGTTGATATGATTGGCTGATTGAATCGATTTCTGTTTTTGCTTTTTTTTTTGCTTTTTTTTTTTTTTAAAGAACTTCAAAATGTGGTACTGTAACCAAAAAATAACCACCGGCTTCTCTATTACAGAATCTATTCTCTAAATTAGACTCATTTAATGCATGGAAAGGCTAAAACAGTAGTAATCCGTTATGGGTCAATAAGAAGAATCAATTAAGCCATAACGTTTTACGGTGAAATAAATGAAAGATGAGAAATAAAAACATGACTGTAATGTGGTGGAGAAAAAGCAAGAACAAATTCTAACTCGGTAAAAAAAAGAAAAGCAGGAGACCTAAAAATGTTGCCCTAGAGGCATGTAGTATAAAATCCTTTCATAATAATGCTGAGAAATATCATTTTTATGGCTTTACTATTAATATTTAACACACAAGGTTTTACTGTACTGGTAATGAAAGAACATCAAAAACCTAACAAGCATTAAACGTCATGTCGTGGTCGTTTCTGTCCTGTTTTAATACAGGAGCGCAAAATTAATCTCATCCCTCCGTCCTGGGGAGCGGTAAAAAAAAGTGATGAGGAAGACGCAGGTTCTTGCATGAGACTGGTGCCGGATCATAAAAGAAAAGAAAGAAAGAAAGAAAGAAAGAGTACTACTTTCGGCAGCAGCTGTGCAACATCTGTCTCAGCAGATTCTCAAAACTTGCTGAAGTTTACTACTGAGGATTTCGCATAATTAGCAAGTTGTTTGAAAAATTGCATTATAAACTAAAGATTATCCTCCAGAGCTTCAGATAGAAATGCTGCTGTCAGAAGAATGCAGCATGTAGAGCGGCTGCGCCTCACACTGGTGCTAAACGGTCTACACATAGTAATGGAGATGGCTAACTGCTAGACGGTTTCAGAAACGCTGCGTAACCCACAGGCATACTTACTGAAATGAGCGCCTTACTGCGCTTACGCTTTTCACATGATCTTTGGGTTTTCTTCCAAGAATGTATTTTTAATTGTCTGTTTAAAAGAATGCCTTTTTTTGAAGATGGCTATAAAAGATTATAAACCACTGTTATAAACCACTAACTTGAGCAAGGCCCTTGACCCTCAACTGCTCAGATATAATGTATAATGAAAAAAAATTTAAGTCGCTCTGGATAATGCTGTCTGCCAAATGACTGAATGTAAAACGTGTGAAAAAATCATGGAGCTTTTGAACACATGCCGAAGTCATCGTTGATATCGTGGTTGACTCTTCCTAAACTGCTTCCACTGACTAAAAATAATTATTAAAAATCCGTAAACCCACTCCACTTGGCTTTCCACTGACGCCAACAAGTTTTGAATGACTCCCAGATGTACACGCAACTTATGCCTTGTAGGCTGACAAAGTTCTTGCAAAATTTTAATTCTGAAAGTGAAAGATTCTAAGGAAACGCATATAATGGCAATGTTTTTTCGAATAATTTTCAAATGTTAAATTATCGCAAATGTACAAATTCCTGTAAAAATAAACCGCAGTCTCCAATTCCACCTTTTGCACTTCATCTACTTTTGAGTTTATCAAAATTCAATACTGCCATCTACTGGACCGGAGTATGGCGCAGAAGATAAGCAGGAAAAAAAAACACGACATAAAAAATAAAAAAAATCCATATTAGACACTTTTCATATTTTTATTACTTCAAAACCTGTATTTGTTTGAGACGAACCGGAAAAAAAACATTAGTGCTACTCAATCGACTTAAATCGAAAAATCGCAAAGCAACGAAAACTACTGAATCGAACCAACAGTCTACCTACGACTCACAGCTGTAGTCAAGATATGCGTTAATCTTTTGTTCAGATGATTGACGTTTAAAATGTTTTGAGACTCTTCATTATGAGTATTCGTACAGATATTTATCATATTGATTTTTGATCAACTGATTTTACACCATGCCTAAACAGAAATGGAGCAAAACATGAGGCGAATGTGGTAGAGACTAAAAATTATTGAATTATATATGATAACCTAAGATTGCAATGGACATAACCATGTAAAGTTATTCATTAACGCCCCAAACATTTACTATAAACAGTACACCCTATAAGCGCTTTACCGATCTTTTACCACAGTAATTTTTAATCCATTTTTAATGATTAAAAAATGTCAGTCTGTTTTTTCAAATCCAATTACAGTAACTGAAGACACATAGCGATTTCAACACTATAATTGTCAGCTATAGGATCATTTCAAAATGTTTTCCATGTGTCCTATTTGGTCTGTATTATAACCCCATAATTTCCCTTAAAGGAGAAATGAGTCTGGGCTCTTATGGGTCAAATTATACAACCTATAACCTCTCACCAGACAGTTTTTTTATCACTCTCTTTTATCACAAAAAAAGTGTCACATTTTACTGAGAAACCAGAACGCAGTTATCCTTTCATCAGGTGGAAATCTGGAGACTTCTTTCAAAAATGTTATTCATTATTCAGCTCAACCATTTCAACATTTACACACGGTAAAGTCCATGTGCACTAAAGTCCATATACAAGTCCATGTGCAAGCTGTTACTATAGAAACATGAAAGTATTACAAGTCCATTACTATCAATCTTGCTCCACCTGGAGTTTAAAACAACTTCTCTTTAACTTGCACATTTAACTTGCACACCATCAGAGTCACCAAGGTGCTCTAAACCCTTTTAAAACGTTTAAGCTGTTTCCTTGCACCACTTTGTAATCCCTTGAAATATAGTTCGCATTTTTTCGCATCTTCGGCTTAGAGTTAAATCTGCGTTACGCGGCACTTTGCCTATTACATACGCCATCTAACAGGAATGTAGTGGGTGGTTTTTTTTTGGTCGAGGCCACTTTTTAGACAGCTGGAACAGTCCAGATTTAAATGCGTGTAATCGCTCTTCCTCCCCCTCTCCCTCAGCAAGCATCGGCAAATGGCAAGTTGCAAAAGTGCAAAGCTACTCCATTTCTAATTACAGTTATGGCCCAACTTTGTTAAGCCAGGATCAGTGTAAGCGTCTCCCACGCACAGCGGGCTGCCGCGGCCTTTTCCCACAGCTGCTCTGCAATTAACCCATGGAAGGCCTTTTATCATGTCTACCTTTAAGAAAGACATGAAAGCTTCATGAACAGCCACGAGCACTGAACATCTGCATCCACAAGCTTATGAAAAAAAAAGCTCTCTAATCTAATGATCTCAGAATTGTTAAGGAAAAATGTCACGGTACAATTGGAGCCCATTTTGGAAAACTTTTCAAAAACTGCACCGCTTTAAACTCAAGACAGCACTTTCAGATTCACACCGTTTGGCCTCGTGTGGTTCACTGGGCAGGTGAGGACACTTCCATCAGTGTACTGCTCACACCCTATGAGCCCCTTTCACACAAAAAGCATTTTTTTTTTTTTGGATTTTTCCCCGATTTTCTCCCTAATTTAGTCGTGTCCAATTCCTCCCCGTCAATAGGGGGCTCCCACATTAAGGCTACTACTACCACTCAGCCGGGAGGGCCGAAGACTATCGCGTGTTTCCTCCGAACCACGTGACGCCAGCCGACCGCATCTTTTCGAACTGCTCGCTCGCACACCGTTGGGGGCGGCGTAACACACTCGGAGGACAGCGCTATCCGCTCCCTCCGCTGCGCGAGCTCACAGACGCCCCTGACTGGCTGCAGAGCCGTGATTAATGTCGGAGCACTATGTACCTCTCATCCCTCAAAAGCATATTTTAAAGGCAATAATAAGACCCCGTCAATATTTCTGAATATTCACACAAAAGCCAAAAATTCACCGCCAAGTTGCCTCAGTGTTGGCTTTCAAGCAATGTGTGGCACTACACTATTAAAGTAGGTGCGGCATTAACTGCAAAAGCACTGGGGTTTAGTATGACGTGTACCACATACAGTGAAAACAGTGTGCATAGATTTTTTTTAAACAGTGAGCATGTGTGAACTGAGTGTTGCGATGCTAGCCATGCACATTTGATTCACACCAAATGCAGCATTTGATCCGGGATCGATGTCTCCCCATTTCACATCTAGTTCTCATGAACGAAGCCCTCATCTGAGCTGGCTCGAAGTCCCGCCTCTAAGACTTAGCCAATCAAAGACTATGCTAAATTCTTGCAATCACTCATAACTATGAAGGCAATTAGGTCAACGATGATTAAAAAAAAAATTGTTATTTTTTTTTAAACATGCTTTTATGGAAGCCTTGATGGTGTACATTTGTGTTTTGGGATACGTCAGGTAAATAAAAAGTTACCATCATTACTCTTTATTCTGTGTAGATTTTACCACAACCAGTATATGGGAATGACGTTTCAAAAATGTCGAACTCTCAATATGACCATATTATTATAATCTAGCTGTGCTGCGACTTTGTTCCCATGAAATTTAATTCAGAAGTGTGTTTTAAAAAAAATTTACAGTGTTGAATTTGGAGATGAACTAATAATGTTTTTAAGGTTGATTCTTTTTTATGATATAAAGGTGTTTGCCATTTAAATTTCAAAGTAGCATATCTTCTCTTCCCATGGACCGATTGTGATGAAACAAAGCCTATATGTACCCTCAAGCTCGGCCAAATAGACCTGTGAAAACCCCATTAAAATTTGCTCGGCAGTTTTTACATGATGCGTGCACAAACAGACAGACAAAAATGGCAATAACATCTTGATGTGTTCTATAACTCTTTTCTGCAAACACACCAACGCTACAGTTTTATTATATGTATAGATTATTTTTGGTCATAGAAACAACCGGGAACAACCATAAAAATATGCGATCATGAGCGAGTATCTGTGCTATTTCTTTGCCTATGTGATCCACTCTTTTTTTGCTTAGTCATGTTTGTATAGTTGGTTAAAATGCATTAAAATTCAGTTCATCATATTGCCTATTTTGTAGTGCAAGAAAGGCCATTTCACTCTATACTGCTCAATCCTGAGCCTCATATATGTTACAGCAAAACAAAAAATGGCTAAAATGTCAAGAGTTTTAAAAGGTCTATGCTAGGGGAAAAAGAAAAAAAACTTTCAGGCATAAGAAAACATTGGCTGTTTCCTATTACAAGTGACTTAAATTAGAATGATCCCAGCGCTGTTCATGAAACGCTTTTTTTTAAAGCGGTCCAGAAATAAAAGCCCCGCCCTTCTGATCAGTTTCAATCTCCGCTGTTCCTTCAGTTTGTTGTTCTTAATACACTTCAGCTTTAGCACTAATTACCTCTGGTGTGTACGTCTGATCTTCTCTATACAAAATATCAGAGCGTTAGCTGGCAACAGTCTGCTCCTGATGGACTGTCGTACACATCTGGCTTTTCACACCGATCTCGTTGCCCCTGTCACTACGGCCGCTCCTCTGGGGTTCGAGATTACAGTAATGACACAATGTGTTTATACTTTGTCCTTGCACTCTGCCACAAACGGATGATTAACACGGATGTATGAATCTGCTGTGCATGACAGTATGGAATTGGATTTCCTCTTGGGCTCTCGTCAGCCGTTTCTCCTCGCTAGCTGGTGGACATCGCGAGATCCATCACGGAAAATGTCAAGCTCGAAGATATTAGATCTTGCACGTCCGTGGTTGCCACTGGAGTGTGTGGCGAGTTGCCAGAGAATCTTAAACTTGCTTCTTTAAGTGAAGAAAAAAAAAAAAAAACGTGTTCGCAGCGCCTCTGAGAGGTGGTTTTCTCAATGTGGTTCTAATCGAACTCTAGTGCAGTTCGATAGCAATAAGAAAGTGATATGACCCTGAATCGACCCAACAGCAGGAAGCGAAAACTGAGAGTTTTTTTTTTTTTTAACAGACTGCCAGACACAGTTAATCTGCAACACACAAACTGAGCCTTAACTGCTTTGTTTTTGTGTGCTCTGGTATGTGTGTGTGTGTGTGTGTATGTGTGTGTGTGTGTGTGTGTGTGCATGACAGAAAAATATCGTGTTAATGTTTACTCACCAGGCCCAAGTGTAAATGTCCTTTATATAGCAAAGCACTAATATCTTATACAACTACGACAATGAAATGTTTACTTGAACAAAGACACAATGAAATGCCGCACATCCATGTGCACCGCAATCTGCGCACAAAAATACACACACATGTACACAAAAATGTCCATTTTATCACTTTCCCTCTCTCCAACACTGACCTCTTCCTTATCCTCGAGCAAATCCCCCAACTGTTAATGGGTGAGCGTGAGATGAGATAAAAACCAGCAGTTAAACACACACTCATGAGTTTTTTTTTTTTTTTTTAACACGCACACACACACACCACAGCACTTTGAAGGCGTTCTCTTGGGCATGAAGCACTTACATTAGTAATGTAGTTTTATAACAGTCAACACACATCCTCCAGAACGTATGGAGACACGCACACACGCTCAAGTGATTAAGCTAAAACTACCCTATGTTATATCACGTAAGTCATAAAAAACTTAAATGAAAGCCTGACACAAAGTGGACTTTCTGTTCCCACCCTGAAGTTGATTATTTTCCAAACACTGTATGTCTAAAAGTGTTTTATTTCTCCTGCACCACAGCGGTTTGCCAGCCTCTGCAGTCCGTCTACTAAAATATGGCACATCGTACTGTTTATAGTCTAGAGCTGAATTTAATATTGTAACAAAAATATTTGCCCCTTTAACAGCATTATTTTTCCACATGATGCTCGAGTCTGCTAGAGAGTACACTAGCCCCTAGAGGACAGATCCTGCCATTACAAATTCCATAAATTCCTAAACTGGAGTTTTTACAACAACCAGGCCAGACGGTTGGTTCTGCAGCAGCAGGAGCTGTTCATGCAGTAAATAACACATGGGGTAGAAGCGTGAAATACTGTCACACATAAGGACGAGAGCGAAAAGACGAGAAGCTGCAGAGGGGGAACGCTTCAATGAACAACAATGCATGTTAAGAGTACGTCCTCATCAAGTTACCTCACCAAATTTTAAGTAATTCAGAAAATGCTTAACTAGTTTACTCTGTGAATGTTATCAAACATCAGAGTGGTGGAGGTGCAATTAAATGAATCGTGCCGTTGGTCGGACTCGAAGTTACGTAAAGAGTTGCTTTACTTTTAAACATCGCTGTGTAAACATGAGAGAGGGTTTATGTTAAAAAGACAAAACTTCAGCCAGAAGCCACACCCTAGGATAAAAGTTACGTTAAGCTTTTATTTGTCACATATACAGTGGAACCTTGGATTGCGAGTAACGTGGTTTACGAGTGTTCCGCAAACCGAGCAAAGATTTTCAATAAATTTTTTAATCGGATACCAAGCAAGTATTGGTTTACAAGCGCCGAGTATCATGTATCACGCATGCGACTCCTATTTTGACACCGAGTGTCACTCTCTCACCTTAAAAAGTGAGTCTGTTAATATGCGCACATGCCAGTCTCAGAGAGATTTCTTTTTTTTCCTGTTAAAACAGTGTTTCTGTTGTGTGTGTGTGTGTGTGTGTGTGTGTGTGAGTGAGTGTTGTGAATCTTAAAAAGCGAGGTGGGGAGAGGGAGGAGCAATGTTACTGTGTAAAACAGATACACTGTCAGGATTTATTTGTACTTTTAAAGGTAAAGTGCAGATTAATTTGTTTGATTTTCATTTTATAGATTGTATTAATTATTTTTATGTAATTATTTTTTGGGGCTGTGGAACGAATAATTTGAGTTTTCATTATTTCTTATGGGAAATGATGATTTGGTTTATGAGTGTTTTGGAACACGAGCCCACTTCCGAAACGAATTATGCTCGTAATCCAAGGTTCCACTGTATATTAATGCACAGAATTATAAAAATAAAAATGATTATAATTATAATTGAATTTTTTTCTTTGTATATCCCAAGGTCACATAGCAGGGTCAGCTATGATACAGCTCCCCTGGAGCAACAATGGCAACCTGGTTGTGCAGGGGCTCAAAACACCAACCTTCAGATCAGTAACTCAGTGACCTAACCCTCTGAGCCACCACTGCCACATAGTGACATCATTAGAGCCGTGAGTCATGGGTAGAATGTTGATTTGATTCAACTAATTTTAAGGGTGTTCCAGGCTGAGTAGCACCAATGTTTACTGTCAGACATTGCTCAAGCAGCTGTATTCCTAATAATATATTACATTTCTATATTAAAAAACTTCTCAAAGTGTATAATAAGCATTAAAATGCAATGAGTTGTCGATTGCTTAAATATCATCATGTCTCCTCCTGACAGTCTTTTGTTCACTGATAAGCTCCTGCTCCACACTCCAGTCCAGTAGGTGGCAGCATTGCACCAACTGCTCACAAACTCAAAAGAAGAAAAATAAGCTACTTTAGCAAAACATTAGTATTTTGCAAAAGAGGGAAGCGTGTTGTATTTTCCACAAAAGACAGTATATTTTAAATAGCTGCGTCCATTGTTAAACATTTAACGTTTTTTACGTTTACCTCAACAAAATGTAATTTTAAAAGAGTGAACTTTGTCCTTTCATTACACAATGTGTTTTTAATCTTCAACCATGACTGTATTTCACATACACCGGAGGTTCAGTTGTGCTCAATTCCACTCAAATCCAAAATAAACCCATCTAAAGACATTTGATATCAGATGTGGGTTCAAAAATTAAACTGAATGTTAATGTCTTTCATTTCTAACGGACAGGCATGGCTAAGCTTCGCTAGTGCATTCAGTGTGAGCATCAACCACTACTGTCGCTCCTGTCATTGACTGGAAGAAGGAAGGAAAAGAGATGAGATTGGAGCGTCCCTAAATAGTTTTACCAGATCTGAGGATTTCTAAAAATGTTTCCTCAGAGGTCGAGAGAACAGATTTGTCCTGTTCCTTCTCTTTTATGGACTGTGTACTGTATAGGAAAAGACTGTTATCGTTTGTGCCAAAAACACTTGAAACTCAACTCATGACTCATGTGTCATTAACCTCCTACACACATAGTCACATCCTGATACCATCTGTGTTGCCGACTCAGAGACGCTCTTTCAAGATTTAGTGACTTTTTAGCCTACTGTATCAACTTTATATTCAACAACCTAAAAACAATCCATTTTGAGGAAACATTTGCAAACGTCCAGCACTCGATGCAGTTCACTAACCTCTATATATGTAATGAAACAATGGTTTCTCTCTCCTCACCATCAGTGTGTAAAGCCTGACTTAGCATTTTCATTTGCATATCCATTCGTGGATTTTGGCGTTTTGCCAGACGCCATTATCCAGAACAACTTGCGTAAGTGCTTTCACCAGGTTCACTAGGTCACAGACTGAAAGAACTATCTGTTAAAAGAACAACAATTTTTTTTAAACAAAATATATCAATTGAAGAGGCACCCCAGGAAGAAGTAGTGCTTTGTAGACAACTAGTCACTCTATGTCCTGAAACATGGACCAATGACAAATCACCATTTTCCTCAAAAATCAAACAGTAATCACCATTTCTCCCAACAACCAATCACTAATACTGATTTTCCCCAACAACCAATCACTGATCACCATTTCCCCCAACAACCAATCACTGATCACCATTTCCCCCAACAACCAATCACTAATACTGATTTTCCCCAACAGCCAATCACTGATCACGATTTACCCCAACAACCAAGCACTGATACCCAATCCATAAACTCCACCATTCTTAACAACCAATCCCTAATCACGATTTTCCTCAGCAACAAATCCCATAACTTCACAGTTTCAACCACTGTTCCAAACAACCGATCACTGATGGCCAATTTTTCCCAACAACAAATACCTAATCCGCACTGCTCATTTCCATCTTCGCCTGATAAGACAGCAATGTTTTGGTCCTGCTGAGCAAACTATAGCTGATGTTGCTTTCAATACTCAATGTGTACATAAGCTACACAGACGAGTGTGTGAACAACAGCTTTCATGCTGCCTCAGCTTCTTCTCTCTCTCTCTCTCACACACACACACACACACACACACAGTCACACATTAAATATAAACCAGACGTTTCTGCTTCATGTCAGCCCATGTCACACGACCCCGGTGTAGATTATTTTCCTGTGATGGTTAAAAGAGATGTGCCCTTTCAAACACGTGCTGACCTTCTGTAAAGCTGTGTCAAGCAATCTACGCTTACCCCATTTGTTACGCTGATAAATCAGTGCAAGGGCCATTTCTTTGTTATTGTTTTTTTACTCTTTGATGTTTTTCTTATTACGTTATTCAGGTTATACATATTATTGAAACGTTTAATTGATTGACAGTTGTATAAAATTTTTAACCGGATAGAAATAAAATGCACTAGAGTTGCATCAGAGACCTTTTGTTTAAAATGTTCAGGAATTTATGGAGAACTTTATAAATATGTAATTAGTTCATTTGTTGTGAAAAAAAGAGAAATTCATCTGATAAGAAGTAAATCGTTATTGTTTTTACTGAAATAACTGTACTAGGGACAGCACGGTGGCTTAGTGTTTAGCACTATCGCTTCGCACCTCCAGGTTCGATTCCCTCGTCTGTGTGCATGGAGCTTGCATGTTCTCCCTGTGCTCTGTGAGTTTCCTGGTTTCTTCACACAGTCCAAAGACACCAAGATTAGGCTAATTAGTGTTCCCAAATTGCCCGTAGTGTGTGAATCAGCGTTTGAGTAGGTGTATGTGTGTCCTCTGTGATGGTTTGGCTCCCTATCCAGGGTGTACCCCGCCTCGTGCCCCAAGTCTCCTGGGATAGGCTCCAGGCCCCCCTGCAACACTGTATACACGATAAGGGGTATAGATCATGAGATGCGATGAAAAATCTACTAAGTACAAACAAATCGTTTACTGCCCTTATGGAAAAAAATTAATAAACCAGGCATTGGTCTTTGCAATGCCAAAACAACAAAAGTTCTGGCACAGTTTTTAAGATGTGACAAAATCAGGAAAAGGCTTTTATGTTGATTCGGTTTTATAAGTGACTTGATAACATTTTCCTGTAAGAGGTTTTGATCTGCCGGTTATGCATAAGAATGTTTTCAGCATGCATTAGAAACTTTTTTTGTTTTTTTTGTTTTTGAGGATCAGATTTTAACCAGATACAGTCTGTAACATTTTTATGAAATATTTTTTTAGTGCATCATCTATGAGGAACGCAGTGTTACTGGTTAGAAAAGCGTGGGCAGCTTGGACTTAGAAAACACATGCTGAATGATGTACTGTAGCAGAATGACCCCTAAACTCTTAACATCCCAGCGCAGCAGAGAGAAACCGAGCGCGAGCGCCCGCACGCGCGAGTTTAGTTTTACGAGAAGTGCAAAACAGAAAGAAACAAACTTCATGCATTTAGAGCACATCACTCACCTTACTTAAAAAAAAGAAATCACACGCACACAATCCAAGCTTCTGGTTTTCCAGTCGATGAGTTCGGTTTTTTTTTTTTTTTTAACTCTTTCTCTCGTTCAGGTTTGATGACGTAACTCCGAGCCTCATGTCCCACGCGCGCGCTCAAAAAGCTCGATTAATCGATGATTAAAGGCGAAAACAAACTTTTTTTGGGAACCTGCAAACCCTCAACTGGTGTCCATTTTTTTTTCTCTCTCGCACGACAAGAGCGGAAACAGAGGAGGCTGGAGAAGATGGAAAGAGGCGGTGACTATCCACAGAAGGGAGGAGAGAAAGGAGAGATCCAGCCACATCCGGGCACTTCCGGTAGCGCGAGCCATCCGTGCGAAACGCGACGTTTTGTGACTGAAAACAATGACTAAAGTAGAGTCAAATTGAAAAAAAACAGGACACGGTTGAACATTCAAATTAAGGAAATAAAATGTTTGGGCACAATTTTGATATAAATTTGGACAGGAAAATGAGCTGAGAGCAGATAAGTAAAAACTATTTTCATGACAGTCATGAGGATCGGGGACGTGCAGAGGAACAAGATTAAAGCCCACGCAAGAATCTCATCCTCATACATAGTGGTCAAAGTAAAAAAATAAATGAATAAAAAAGATTTATTTACTTATTTATTACAGAATTATTGTGAAATATGTATTTCAAGAACATTTTAATTAACAAAATGTGTGCTTAATTAAGTCAATTTGGAGCCATCAAAACAAAACACATGCACTTAAACATGCATTCGGTTGTCAAGACTATCATTTGATCCTTCCATGGCTTTCAACTGGGGAGGATTACAAGAGTAGAATAAAGATCAACATAAATATGAGTAATTAAATTATTTCATTTAATAGTACTGTAGTTTTGTATCTCTCTCTCTCTCTCTCTCTCTCTCTCTCTCTCTCTCACACACACACACACACACAAACAAACAATCAAATGACTATTCTTGCATTTAAAAATCAATTTCCCTTTTGTCCCAAAGCATGTAAGTGAAGCCTAATGAGTTTAATGAAAAAATAAAACCTCTTCTTTAAATTGAGAATGAAATTACACAAATTGGGTAATGAACTCATCTTTAAAGCCGTCAGTCATTTCAAAAACTCCCATGTTAAACTGAATCCTTCATTTTCATCATGTCTCCACTGAGAGGATTTGTGCGAATGTACCATACCTTCAGTTCTCTTCTTTCTGAAATATGTCAATAGCAGTGCTTGAAATGTTCTCTTGGCCAAAAGGCGAACGGAGCGAAAAATGCAAACGCAAACTTGAAAAATAATCTATTATTGAATTCTAATTGGCTAGTCACCGTTATTTATCGTAGATGATCATAGATAGGTAGTATTAATATTTCATTTCATTTCATGACAAATATTACATAATACATAGCATTATTAATCTAAAGAGGATGGTAAGGGGATGGTCGTTTTTGTCATTTTTTTCTACAGGGGGGGTGCCATAAATCAAACTCTGCTCATACCTATATAAATAAATAAAAGATTTTGTCTGTACATTGGTCAGAACTCGCTCTTTGAAAGATATCTTTACGTTTCATACATTGGAGCACCCGAAACCAGAAAAAAAGTCTGTCTGTATAGCTGTTTGTGGGGGGTCTGGAGCCTATCACATGAGACTTGGGGATACACATTGGACCACATAATTTGAACTGTGGTATTTGAAAATGCAGTAAAATAAAAAAACATATACGTAGATTTTCCACAAACATTTCTTGACATTTGAGAATGGTACTTAGTCACATGGCTAGAGATCATTTTAATATTTGAGGATGAAACCTGGCTGACACAGAGTGGCAAAGAAAGAGGTACAAGCAAACAGTGATAGATTTTGCAAAGAAGAGGTGAAGTCGTACCGAACACTTATTATAATGTTTGAAAGATGATCACATGGTTTTTTAACACACTTTGCATAGATTTGCATAAATTAATTCAGCAATACTTCTAGTTTCATGCAAATGTCAGAACTCTTGCACATTTCAAAATACAAATGTCTGTAACATTTATTTCATACCTTGATAGTCCTGAAAAGCTTCATCTGTGCCTTATTTAATGTTTACACAAAAGTCATAGAGGGTCAAAAAATGTAATAAGCCAAATACAGATCTGTTTAATATTAAATATATAATTATGAGCAGCGTTAAGTCCCTGTGAATGAGCTATTGAAAAAAAGATGAATGCATTAAAACTACAAAAATTACAGCCTCACTATTTAATCAAAGTGGTTTCCTAACCCAGATTGTAAAGTTTGATCATAATGGATCGTCGTAATGGAACATAAAGGAATAAATTAATAAATGAATACTTTTGATTTCTCATTTGTACAGATGGATTGGATGACATCCTCAATCTGGCTGGTCATTTTGCATTTATGGCCAATTCCTTTATTCTTTTAAAATGAAATGTGCAATACAAAGACAGCACTGTTAACTCCTGTGGAAATTCAGCCTGCGTAGTGGTCATTTGCATAAGTACTGGAAATATTCATGATTACGTGTGTGTTATATAGTACTTTTTGGAGGGGTTTATTATACAGTACTGTGTAAAAGTCTAAGGGACTTTTTTTCTACTTTGTTAGACATGTTTATTATGTGACTTTATAAGTCAGTACAAAAAACAATTCCGATTTCCAAACATTAGTACTCCACTCCAGCAGGGAAAATATCTGTAGGCTGGGGAAAAAAAGCAACATATTATGTAACTGACCACTTTTCAAAAAAAAGAAAGAAAGCTTTTGGGTTTTGCTGCATAAAAAGTACCTCATAAGGATATTCAGTAAAACTAAACATCTCATTTCCTTGTAAAACTACTGCACACATTATACCTGAGACTGTATTTTAAGCAAAGAAAATCAGCACACCCATTTTTGAATTAGTTTCATTGATTACTGTTTACTGCTTTTATATAGTATTTTTGATGTAGAAACTTTTTTAAAGACATCTTTGTTCTACAACAGTAGACATTTGCACAGTACTCTAAGTGGTATTCAGTAGGGCATTAAACAAGCAAATAAAAAAGTTTCTACCTGAAATTTGGACGCAAATGAAATAAGCTCCGTCCCTGAACAATCTGACGTCAAGGTGTAGTATTCAGGGCTGATTCGTCCCAAATAAAATCCTCTAACAATGTAATATCATTTTCGATTGAAGGTAAAATGTATAAAACACTATATGATTCATAATATATATTTTAAAGGACTTTTATTATGCAAAATTCACTTTTTAGTCATTTGTAGAAGTTTAGATAAACCTCCAGTGTGTAAAAACTAAAAAGATAATAATTAAGAGTAAAATAAAAATCTACATAAACATCAGTAGTGAAATAATTTCATTTAAAAGTACAGTGCTGTAGTTTTGTATGACTACGCATCTCTCTCTCTCTCTCTCTCTCTATAACCCAGTTAGGCGCTCACACTATTGTGACCTCATATATGAAGATCCCCTCCCCAGCTTGTTGCTCAACTCTGATGTTCCCTGGAGGGGCGTGGCTCATCAGTGGCTCATATACAGAGACACTGAATCGGCACATTTGGATGAGGTGGAAAATAGAAGGAGTTTGAGGTATAAAAAAAAGTGCATTATCTGAGGGGTATTAAAGCTGGAAAATTAACATACGCTTTGGGAGAGCTCTGAGACCCATGTTAACTTGTTCGAGAAATTGTATAATATGGGACCTTTAAAAATCTTGACATTCATAAGAGCTGCTCTGTAAATGTTAGACATAGTAAAATAACCAGGAAAAGTCATCTGACAAGTGTCGTGTTTTATGAGTGTATAAATTACTGTAATCAATTTAATTCAGCAAAATTAAAAAAGCATTCTTACAGACAGCAGCTGCTTTAGAGATGTTTCCTATTCGGTGGTAGTTTGACATAAAAGCTAGCAAAAACAAGCAATAAAATACTGTCATAAATAAATTACACACATGGTTGTTTGTTCCTGCATCAATTAACACATCTTCAAACAATCACACATACAGGATTTTAAAACTCTAAACTAATTTCTTAACCTTTGTCTGAAAAGACAATCAACAAAAATATATTCAGGCAATACTCTTGAAAATCTCGACATTTTTCTTTCGTATTAAATATAATGAATAAAAATATAATAAAAGAAGCTAATGCAGCATTTAAGGTTTACAGATGCATATTATCATAGTGCAGTTAGCATAATACTGTTTAGCGAAAAGCAGCTTTCATTTCACAGATATTTTATTTGCTCTTCAGATTATTATTGAGAGACAAATTTCGTCAGACTTGTCTCTCTTTGCAAATATTTACACATTGCCCAAGTGCCTGATAAAACAGAATATTTGTAATTAATTCACACTTGTGGGTCAAAGCAGATATGGTCCAATAGAAAGACATTTTTGCGTGTAGGTCCAGATGTAGTTTAACGGAAAATCGTGAATAATTTTCCTTAATTACAGTGTATAGTGTCCACCTCCTCTTTCTTTATTCTACACAAAGAAGGAGGAGTTTTAAGTCCAGTGCAGGCTGAAGCCTTTAGACAGCATGGCTGCCTCCAGGTCACTGTCCTCCTCTTTCTCCTTCAGTCTCTGCTCCTCCAGAAGGGCCACTAGGGAGTCCCTCTGTTCTACGACCTCCAGCATCTCACCCAGGATTCGCCTCTCCTCTGCCAGCTCCTCCTCGTCCTTCAGATGGTCTGATAGAGAGAGAGAGAGAGAGAGAGAGAGAGAGAGAGAGGAACCTATCTAGTTTAATTTTGCAAATAGGTGTGCATTTGATATCATTTATCAAGCTGATCATTTGAAAAATTCATGAGAATGTATAAAATTACATACAGTATAAGCAGAGTGACTAATGCGATCCTGGATTGTTTGACTTTTGTGTGCAAGTTTTAAAGAAGCCGGTGCCAAGAGGAATCATAATTTAAGGTTAAGTAAGATTTAATGTCTATTTATTTCATATCTTCCATCATTTCGATTTTCAAAAGATTTTTTCTAAAGAACTCGCCTCCGGAACAGATAAAATTTGTATGCAGAGGTGCCACTGTAATGGATAGTTTAGAGAGGTGTTTTATCTACCTGCTCCCTAGATGCCTTTTAATGTTATTTAACTTCTAACAGAAATGTTTGTGTTCTATTTGGCTCTGATGACTGAAAAAGTTCCCGTCCCTTATCTAACAGTACAGTTTATGTGTTTGTCTATATTTTTTTGTGTCTTTGTTTGTGCACTGACCATCCACTGCCATGCGTTCCCTTAGCTTCTGCTGTAGATGACTCTGCCTGTCCTCCAGCTCCAGTTCTCGAGCACTATAGGCACACACACACACACATTCACCACACCAGAGGTCACAACCTCATTTCACGTGCAATAAAGCACAACTAGAGCAATGCAAACCTCTCTGTGGAAACCATTCATTATACATATTTTGTGTGAAAAAATAAAAGTGTCTACAGCACTTATCCTCAACAGTGTAATAAAGGACACTCACAATATCATGAGCTCAGATTCGTAGCGCACCAGTGCGTTCTTCTCCTGGACCAATTTAAACCACTGGTGCATTAGGCTGGGGTCCTCCTTCTTCCCCATTCCTAGTGGGACAGCGGAAAAGGGAGGCGTCAATAATGAACAGAGGAGAACATGAGAGGAACATGCTAAAGGACGGATGAAGAAAAGGTGATAAAAAATATTTCCTAGATGGATATCAACATCTAGGAAAGATTTGTGTCTCCAAAATAGCGGCTTGTTAGTGGGAGTTAATGCAGAGACGCATGTACACACTCTCACACATGCACACACACACACACACACACACACACACACACACACATACAGAGAGAACTTCCTGTGTATATTACAGGAAGTATATAAGTCAGATATCATTGCACTGATTTATAAACCTGCATTATTCATCTGCACCATGCACATGCAATATGGGAAGAAAATAAAAACAAAAGAAAGGTAAAGGAAAAGAGAGAGAGAATGATATGAAGAAGGAAGTGAATGAGACACACTTAGCTGGCGGAGTGGGGGCTCGTGGACTACGTAAAGGAAAAAGACCGTACAGACGTAAACAGAGTGGTCATGCTCCGTGCCTTTGGCTCTAGCTAATCACAACAGTTAAGCAAGAAATAGAGGGAAGAGGAAGAAAAGAAGTCTTTAGCAGAAATAGAATTCCACAGTGGTTCAAATGCCTCATTAAAGCTGCTGCTGTGTACGTTTTTTTTTTTCGTACTGAAAAAAAAAAAAACTATCCTTTAATATGCCATACTGCTCAGATTTACACTACCACCACCACCACCATCATCATCGTATTTCCTCATAGCCTGACATTACTTAGTTAGCTAGTTCACGTGAGCAAATAACATAGATCATGTCATGATAAAACTCAAACAGAGTTCAAGAATTGTACTTCTTATGCACATGGATATACAAGTACAACAGTAGTGAAATGCAACTGCGACAAACTCCAGACTGTGCAGATTATCAAGAAAAAAAAAAAGTAAAATAAATAAAAATAAGATTAAAAGAACAAGTATGTAATGTTTATGTTGCTTAGAAGATGATGCATTTATTTGTTACATGTACATGTACAGCACAGTGAAATTGGTTTTGTTTGTTTATTTGTTTGTTCATAGTTATGCACAATTAATTGTCTTAAAAATCGAAAATGTGATATGGACCATGTGATTATTTAATCGCAAAAGCAATGCTCAATAGTAATAATATACTGCGTACTAAAGCACAACCAACTGTATTTTGTAAGTAGTAGGTCACTACATAGTGACACTATACAGTGCATTTACCGCTCCCTTATCGATTGTTCACTCAATGCTTAAACCATCAGCTATGTCATACTGCAGGAGGGTATTCTTTCGCTAACAGTTTGCTTTTTACAGCAAGAGATGCACCATATACCTCCTGATCCTACAGTATCTCCAGCATCTTTAAAAATGAATATTAATGGATCTACAGAATCTATCTGTGATAAAAAGTTTTATACGTACAGAAGTTAAAAGGAGGGCGGTTTAGTTACCTTCTTGGGAACAACAAGGACAGAGGGAGATGGGTCTCCTACTGGGGGAACTGAGAAAGGGCTCAACTAGCACCAAAGCAAGACAGAAAAAGAGAAAGACAGAAAAGAAACAGGAGGGAAGTTTCAGGGACATCAGAAGGAGTACATAGGAAATAAGGAGGAGAATAAGACTGGGTGAAATGATGATTAGGAAATGAGATGAAGGGGGGCTGACGCAGCATTGACTGAACTGCTGAAAAAGATTTTAATTAACTTTTAGAAAAGACAAATACATAATTTTTCGACATTATCTCCTTGCTTTTCAATATACTTTGTCCATCTATTGACAAGTTTTCATATTCCCTCATAAAAAATGTTTAGGCTGATCTGCGAGGTATGAATGCATAAATTCAAGCATCACTTTTCCAGCCAATGGTCAACGTTTGAACTTTTTCTTGGTCATCGATTGAGTATGTTTCCGTTCCATACTCTGCCGTTTACCCTCAGGCTTGTAGTACTGGATCCATGTCTCGTCACCAGTAATGACTGTCTTTAAGAAACTTTCAGCTTCCTTAGAGTACCGCTACAAATCAGGAAAATAAAACAATCACTGCATGCTGCACACCTGCACCTGTACAGCAGTGACTGGGGAGACTGTAGCCTTGAACGTAAAGTGCTGATAAAACAGTGAGGGTAACATAAGTTATAATATAATAGTGCGTATAATTTTTGTACCGCCCTCATATGTTCGCCTTAAAAAGACAACAACAACAACAAAAACATTTTGTGCATTTCTCAATTTCTCAAATTAGATAAAGTATGATGCAGTAATACAATGAATCCAAGTAAGTGGCTCAAATTATTCTTTGGCCCAGTCCTGTGGCTCATACGGAAATCCACATAACTGTAACTGTAGATTTATTTCATCCTGTCATGTGTACAAAGGCTTTAAAGAGAGCTACACAAAGCTTGTACAAAGCCTAGCATGTATCATAAATCAAACACCCAATTATCATACTAATTAGTGTTTTATATAGCTCTTCATTTTGCATGTTCATTTTGGCTGCTAATGCTTTTCAGCAGGCCATGTCCACTACAGTAGATACAAAGTCACTTTTTACTACACGCTACAAGTGACAAGTCTGACTTGTTGCTTGCTAATTTGAAAGTATGATTAACAGTCTAAGAATGACATGATGATCAAAGCTATCATATGTCTTCACACACACACACACCACTCATCTTTGTGAGTGTTAGCAGAAGCTAGCACAAACACCTTTGAAAGCTAGCAGAAGAGAGTTATTCACAGTTAGCCATTTCAGGTTAGCGAAAAAGATAAGAAGCTGTTAAGAAATTCAAACTCTGAAAGAGAACAAATAAGAGAAAGGTTCTAACTGTATTATTTCATTTACTTATTTATTTAGTTTGAAAGATTAGCTTCTACGGATACTCCAGTACGAAACATTTCTCTGCAAGAAGGAAATCATTTGGCTTATTAGTTAGCATTGTTAGCCTGATTCTGATTAGCTTCAACTACATACCACCCAGGTGTATGTCCAGGAGCTCTGAGGCACTAGAGTCCCCCCAGTAGTCTATAAAAACGACACACTAATGAGCAATCAACCATTTAGGTTTATTCAAAAGCTTTTCTGCAATGTCATGTCATAATAAATAGCAATGGAAATGTCTTTTTTCAGAAGTGCGATGAAGAAAGATGATCATGTAACTCATATTATTATGAAGAGACAAAGAAAGACAGAAGACTTTCCGTACCTGCTTCTCCTCTGAGAGCCTTCTCTACAGCAATGCCCTTCTCCTCCAACTGCCTCTGCTTCATTTCCACCTGCTCCAACTGCCGCTGGATTATCTATGAAAATACACAAACTTTTAATACGCTTAAACGCTAAACTGTAATATAAAGTGTGAATCAGTTATCGATTTGTAATTGTAGCCTAATAAAGGCTGCAATGTGACTGGCACTTCACATTTCCATGTCTTATCTTTCATCAGAAAAACCTTAGAATTTTGAGATGTAATAACTTAATTGTGTCACTGGATGACATAATTTTGTCTTCACAGTATTTCCTTTTCAACACAATGATAACAGTGAGGAGTAACCAATAATCTAATTTGCGTCCCAACATGCGGAGGCAAAATGTGTGTGTGGTTGTACGTACATCTGCCATATCAGTCAAATTACATCCTTCTGTTAACGTAGGTGGTTCTTGGCTACATAGAAGACTCTAGCCAAGCTGGTGCACATGTTAAATGGCAATTGTAGTCAGCAGGCTACACTGCCAGAACATATCTACTTCCTAAATTAGATTTTAAGACAAAGTGCCTACAGTGAATGAATTTAACATGCAACATTAAACTTTACACGAGTGATGGGTCTCTCCAAACTGGGACTTTTGGTTGTGCAGAATAACAGAACCCAGCTATGACAATAAAAACTCCCTTTATTTTTCTATAATCACCTGCTACACTAATGCACTTATCCCAGGATTTAACTATTGCTTAGATACCCTCTGCCTGCTTCACGTCTGCAACGCTGGCCTTCCAGTAAATCCTCTCAGGGCCCGCCCAAACATGTACTGTAGAAATGGCATGGAGCGAGGTCATGACTGTAACAGGGATGTGGCAATAGCTCCCAGCCAAGTTCTTGTACTGTGCAAGTAGTACTTTTAAAATTATTTTCTTTATAGTTCCCATGGACTGATGCGTCATTTCCCCAAATTGGCACCAAGTTAACAGTCGATTTTTAAGGATCAGGCTTTCCACTCTCTGAATGTTCACAGGAACTTTTAAAATGGTTTGCACCATTCAAATGTTTTACTGCGGCGAAGGGTCTCTGTGCTTCACTGTGCTTGAGGTCTTCTGTAACTGTCAGTAAGTTATACGGCTTCATTCACCAGACATTTCATCAGAAGTCCCAGTCTGACTTGAACAGCATCCAGGGGAATTTTTTTAATCAAACAAACAAATGATAAAAAGGTGAAGCAATTTTTTTTTTGGTTAAGATCCAGGTACTCTGTTTCACTGATCTACCTTCATGCTGTTGCATTCCCATGTTGCATCAGTCCATGACCTGACAAAATAATGAATCAAGACATCTAGACGTACTGCTTTAACCAGATTTACAAATACATATAAATGTTGACTGATGCTGATTGCAAAATTCTTTTCCTGCGCAAATTGAAAGATTCCAGAAACCTTTAGTAATTTGAGTTCTACATCTGAACATGAGCCAAAATATGCTCACATGCTCTTTTCCAAATAAAACGCTATCCATCTCAACGGAGTTAGCAGATTGTTGCTAGTTTTTTGGCAGTTTGTCCTCTTATTAATATTCAGACTAGAGTATATTTATATATTCAGACTGCCAAAAATCTCTAACACACACAAACCTGTGCACGATGAAGCCTTTTCAGCTCCTCCTGCTTAGCCTGTCTGCGTGCCGCTCTTTGTATTTTGCGGGTCAGCTTGGCGTCAAGCTCCTCCTCGGTTCCTGCTTTCTGAAAGAGTGTGGAAGGTAAGCTTATACTAGAAGGGTCAGGGAACACCACCCACACCCCTACCACCTGGGTGGAACATGATGATTTTGGGGTCACCACCTTTTCAGGCCTTTGTGACTTCTTGCAATGTGTCTATTGGGTAACAGAATAAAAAAAAGGCAGGCTAAATGTTACTTGCTGAAACAACAGAAATTTAAATGTAGGCAGGCTGTGTAAAAGGCAATGTTGGCTCTACCTTAACGACGTACGCTCTCTTGAATGCCAATGCATGAGGCACGTAAACAGACTTGGGAGAGAAAAATGTGGGAACTTAATTACTTATATTAGAAACAAACCACCCTGCTCAAAACTCCCAAAAGGACAGCTCTTAACGCTAGAATCAAGCTTACAACTATCTACTAAACGTAATGAGGGGACGTAACTACCCTTCTACACGCAAAAAGGATTTACTTTAGACAGTTTTTAGCACCTTAAAGCTAAAAAAAGAGATACTTGGGAAAAAAACTCTGGCGTACAGTTCTATACAGACACAACAGTACTCGTTACACAAAAAAGTCTAGCACATTCTTCTAAAAAAAACTAATCTCACCAACAATGTCAACAATGTGCTGGCACAGTTGAATTTTATACCTTGTCTTGCTCCTCCACTCTATCTTCCTCCTCCTTGATTGTCTCTTTCGGAATATCCGACCTAATAAAGTCGGACACCTCCTGACTCAGCTGGAAATACGGCCACAAGGCAGTTCAGAACCCAGTATAATAACATTCCCATTAGTTCTATCCTACTCCACCAGATGGAATATAATTATTCAGGAGTTCCAACAAACACAAGTTCATTTCTTGTTTTGGGCATTGTGCCTGCCTTTCTCAATCTAAAGTGCTTCAATGAACTTTAAATTAATCTAGGAAGGAAAGGAAGTGCAAAGGTGAGACAAAGAAGTAAAGGAGAGACAAAAGAAAGGGTTTTTTGTCCTGACCTGGGCTCTAAGTGGAGATCTGTCTAGCACAACACTGCAGCACAGGTCTGTTTCTTCAGAGAAACTCAGATCCTTCATTGAACTCAGGTCTGATAAAGAGAAATGATTGCAATTCACTTATTTTCTTCTCACTGTGTATGTTTTTAGTCTCTGAACTCTCTTTACTACCATATTCACATTATTGTGATGCACAATGCAACAAGTGCAAAATTTTACCTGAGGTTCTTCTAAAACCAGGGATCCTCTTCTTGCTTTCCATGCTGGTAGCGCTTGGCAGAGTCCTTGAATAACCTTCACCCTCTTTCCTCTTCTTCTCTTTCTTATACCCAGAGAAGACAGTCCTCCACAGGGATTTGTGTTTCCCCAACTCCTGCTGCGTTTCCCCTGACAAGTTTGCGCTTTTTCGGTTCTTCCTTGGTGAGAACATCGAGCTCCGCTTCTTCACTTTCTCCTCCTCCAATGGCTCGATCTCTGACCTCCGTTGCCATGGCTCAGCCCTACCTGCTTGCAAAGGGACTTCTGATAGTGCCCTCCTTCCCTCAAGTGCACTTTTATCCCTTATAGAGGTTCGGGTTGGGGCACTGGACATGGTCAAGTCATCTGCGCCTCCTGCATGTACAACCTTCACCTCAGTAGGAGGTAGACTCTGGGCCCTATTCAGGGAAGATTTTAGTTTATCATGCTCTGCAAGGTATGGTCGAAAAGGAACGGTGTGGGAGATCAACAAGATTTCTTTGTTTAAAGTTGGATCCGAGCGATTCAAGTCAAGGTTCTGCCTTGCTACTATAGGACTCCTTGGAAGAGGCCAAAATCTAAGATCTGGGGCGGAAACTCTTTGGACTGCACCGGTGTTAGAGGAGGAGATATTGGTCAAACCCCTTCCCTCTTCTGCTACCTGACCCTGCAAAATAATGTCAAGTCGATGGACAAGTGAAGAATGGTCTACTACCTCCTCTGGTTTATACCCTTCCTTCACAGACACATTCTCAATCCTTGCTTCTGGAGGGTGTGAGCTGCTATATGATAATATACCATCTTGGGAATGTGCGTATGCACTTTGTAGGTCAGTCATTGAAGGTGTCTGTGTGTTGTGAGTACCAGCACTCTGAGTCAGTGTACCTGAGGTTTGGTTGATTAAGTCACTCTTATATGGAGTGTCTAAAGGCAAGTTGGAATCAGATGTTTGTAGAGTGTGTGTAGAGGTGTAAAATGTATCTTCAGTGCTCAAGGATTGGGTATTTAGATCACAGGTCACTGAATGCCCCAAACTTTTCCTGATTTCTGCACTCTTCACCCAGAATTTCTCAATCACCCCAGATCTCTTGGTGACTGGATCCTGTGGTGTCACAGGAGGGCTGGAAGTGGGTGTATAAGTGTGTGTAGGATCTACAAGTGTATAGGGGTTTTTTGAGGCTAGCGAGGAAACGAGGTCCAATGGCTCAGAGACATTTGATTCAGACTTTCTGTCTGAAAGTGGTTTCACCTCCTGGTCTATAGAGTGTTCCTCATTAGAGTCTGAAAAAAAGTGAAAAATGAATTTGCTGAGATTTGGAGAAAGATCAGAAATCTTTTAACAAATCATAATTTGATAGAGGAAGCAGCATAATGTAACACTGAAGCCAGGAAGCAGAAAAGAATGAAGTGTGGATGTGAACTCAAGCATGCTCTACTACCCAGGTTTCCTTCTAAGGGTAAAATGTACTAATGGTTTCAAGCCTAAATCTATTTGAATAGCAATTTCTTTAAGTCTCATTTAAGTTCAGTAATTATTTCAGGATGTTAACAGTAGAGACGAGCTGATACATATAGTCGGAAACTGGCCAAAATTAAATAGTTATCTGTAGATTGTGCTTTTGGTAGAAGGGAAAAGCCAATGAAGCAAATAAATAAATAAATAAATAAATAGAAAGAAAATCGCAATTTAAGATATGCAAGTATATTCTCAATAGCTTTACCCAGAAATATTGCAAATTTTACTAAAGTGAAGAAACATTAAATAAACAATGCTGCATTATCAGGCAACTCATACAACAAGATGCTGTGTAGTCTGATCATGGATAGCATCACCAATTGCTGAGTGAGGGGGAAAAAAAAGAAATAAAAGTAGGTGGTTCAGCATGATCATGCAGCAATGCTACCTTTAATACCACCTGCCTCCTCTTCCTTTAGCCACACCCCTAAATGCAACTCCTTTTCCCAAGGGCAGTATTCGCCCTCTATTCATACACACAAGACACACACACAAACACAACTGTATAAGAAACACACCTCCACAGGTACAATAATCACAGAAGATCCATGCAAAGAACACAACAATTCAGTTTTCAATGTGTAAAGTTCACGGACAAATGTGAAAATATCACGGCATTAAAAAGAGACCGAAATGAAAGAGAAAGTAAATAATACGAAGGATCTCCATCTCAGTATAAAACATCAAAATGTACCACTTTCTGTGGAGGCCAAAAACGTAATGACTTAGGCATATATTTAAATTTTTTGTAATCTTAATTATAATAATTATAACATATTTATGTAAAAATAACTAATGTTATGCTTATTATTATTAAGCATTATCACACTAGATGGAGTGCTGTTGTACTGAATATCAGCATGGCTGTGATGCAGTCCTTTTAAGATAAAACAGCAGTGCTGATATTCGGCATGACATCACATCCTCGAGTGTGATATTTCGAATATACAAAAGTTTTTAAAAAAATCCATTTATTGTCAACAGATTATGATTTGTTTGTTTATTTAACCAATTATTTTGCACTGACAATTTTGCATATCCTTTGTGAATGGCAGTGACCTACAATTAGTGTAATTAACAGAGATTTTAAATGTCAAAATTAATGCGTTAACTCATGTTATTAATCTATACGTTTTTACGTGTTACTATGTTTTTGATACAAATTAATCATATGACCAAGTTTGACCCTAATAACCTTCCATAATTGCAGCGTCTGTGTGTGATAATGGCACGTTTAACTCGGATATACAGTAAGATGACTAAGGAAACATTACCAGGTGTGATCTAATTGTAAAAAGCTTCTAGAAGGTAGTTTGGATAAAACCAAAGTTGTGTGCTTGAGCAAATGTAAGATGTTGGAATGGTGGTTTAAGTGGCTAAGGCTCTAGGTTGTTCATTTTTGAATCTGAGGATCGGGGTTCGAGCCCTGCCATGGGTTGCCATACCCCCTGCTTACCCAACCATAGCATGCAGTGCCAGTCCCATTTGAGTGATTTTAATTGAACATTTTCTAAATGTTAATCTTACTTTATAACGTTAATCTTACGTTATATTTAAACTTATTCCACTTTAGTGCATCAGCTAACTTATAGGGTTGAATCTCTCCTCCGTACAGTGGTTCGTACAGACCTAGTTTCACCAATGACCCAACTTACAGTTAGTGTAATTAATGATTGTAATGATTGAACATCTGAGACGTGACACATCCCAGTGGTGTTATGCTCTGTATCGCCAGTCGTGGAATGCCTCTCATCCAATTAGATTACTTGGTCGGATCAAACTGTTAAGTCCCTGCTAAGTGTTTTATCCTTTACTTATGATAATGTTTTATAGTTTATAGTAGTGATTGTGCTGCACATGTATCGCATCATAAGTAATGTTTATAAGGTATCATGTCTTATACTATATACTGTATGTTCATGATACAGATGTGTTCATTGTTCATGTGATCTACACAGTTTCACTTTTCACATAAAAAGAAAGTTTTAAAAGTTCACCAAATGCTGCGAGACCTCTTACCATCACTGGACTCCCCTTCATCCTCTTCTTCTTCAGAAACAACTTCTTGCTCCCCTCCTTCTGTCTCATTCTTTCCTTTCCCTTCTTCCTTTCTTTGGTCTGTCCCCGCATTTAACTCTGTCTCTGCATCTACCCTGTCTTGTGTCTCTGTCCCCCTCCTCCAAGGCTCCTCCTCTTCTTCCTCCAGCTCTGACTCGGAACTACTGCCAAGGGAAAAAGAGGGGGGAGAACATTGCAACATTACAAATGCCTGGGAAATGATAACAAGGCCATGTTTATGGAAGTGAATGCATTTAAGACCGCAAGAGTGTGTTTCAAGTATGTTTGACGGTGTGTGTGTTTGAGAGAGAGAGAGAGCGATACCTGGACTGCTCCTCACTCTCTTTCTCCTTCAGGCTCTGACTAAGGTTGTGCTGAGCCAGTGTCTCCTCCGCTACCTCCTGCAATGAGCTGTCCTCCTCCTGTAAGCCTGGCCTGTAGTTTTCCAGTGCGATGCGCTCCGGAGTTCCACACAGCTGCTGAACCAGTCTACTGAGAGCGTCGGGAGGAGTGCTGGAGGAAACGCTGTCAGGGGGAGGGACCATATCTACTGATCCAGAGGAGGGAGGAGGAGGAGGAGGAGGAGGAGGTGCCTGTAAAGTGGTACATAGTGTGTGTGAGATTGCCATAAACAGAGATTCCCACAAATAGGGTATATGTTGTCATACGATGCAAACTGAAGTGCAGGCAGCGTTTACGACAACATGGTCTGAATCAGCCTCTCATTTTTAACTCTTTTAATAATTATTTTTAACTTTAAACTAAAATTTTAAATGCATTCTGTATGGTAAGGGTATATAGTACATTATTGTGTATTATACATTGATCACTTTAAACATTAAAACAGGTGACATCATTAGCATTGATTATCACACAACAGAGTCACCTGTCAAGGAGTGGGATAAATTATTAAATGTTTAATCAGCAGTTAAACAGTCAGTTTTCAAAGTGGATGTGTTAAAAGCAGAAAAAATGGGCAAGTGTTGGGATCTAAGTGACTTGGTCAAGGGCCAAAGTGTGATGGCTAGACGATGAGGTCTTGTGGGGTGCAGTGGTAAATACCTATCAAAAGTTGTCCTGGGAAGGACAACCAGTGAACTAGCAACAGTGTAATGGGTGGCTAGGGCACAATGATGTGGCTAAACAGCTGATTCATTCCCACAAAAGACCTACTGTAGCACAAATTACTGAAAAGTTAATGCTGGCTCTAGTAGAAAGGTTAGCTGTGTGTGGGGTTGCATTGCTGCAGACCAGTCAGGGTGCCCTGTGCATCTTTGAAAGCACCAACAATGGGCACGTTAGCATCAGAACTGGACCATGAAGATGATCTGACGAATGCTCTGACGAATCACTTTTTCTTTTACATCATTTTCAATACATCCTGTAACCTGGGGAAAAGATAGCACCAGGATGAACTATAGGAAGAAGGCAAGCAAGAGGAGGCAGTGTGATGGTCTGGGCAAAGTGGATGTTACCACCTAAATCTTGTTGCAGACCACTGTTGGAAGTGGCCTCTTTCAGCAGGATAATGCACCCTGACCCACTGTAAAAAAAGTTGTCAAGGAATGGTTTGAGAACCATGACAAAGAGTTCAAGGTGTTGACTTTCCTTTCAAATTCCCCGGATTTCAATCTGACTGATCGTCTGTGGGATGTACTGGATAAACAAGTCTGATCCACTGAGGCCCTGCCTTATGGCTTACAGGACTTAAAGGTTCAGAAATAATAAATTATGACTGGAGTGAGAGATGTATGAGTGACAGCAGTACCTGTGTAGACTGAGGAGGAGCTGTGATCGGAGCTGGTCTCTTCCTCTGAGCCGCTCCCACCAGTCTGTGTCCGTAGTGCTGTTTGCAATAAAACTTCCCTAGAAAAACAGAAAGAAATATACAATAGGAAATTAAGATGAAATTAATTTGAGATTATGAAATGAAATGAGAAGAATCCATTAGACAGTTCTGTGATATTCTGAGTTCCATTTTCATAGATGCACACCAAGCTTTTAACCAAAGGCTCTGTTTCTGCTAATGTGGTTTTGTGTCTAACTCTTCAACAATACACTCCCTGTCTTTAAAGAAGTGGGGAACATGTAGGCATACACAATTATGAATTATTATTATTATTATTATTATTATTATTATTATTATTATTATTATTAATAACTAAAATATTTATATTGTTAAGTACAGTTATGTCAACACCAAGCCCTCTTGTAGAATTTCTTAAATTTGGGCTTGGCACCAAGGATGAATTTAATTTTAACTTCTTGTTGGTTACTATGGATAAACAGGCAAAGAGAAAAAAAACATGGAGCTGTTGGACAGCCCTGTAAGTCTCATAAGTTCCTCTTTGTCACAACTTAATCAGCATAAAATGGATGGCTAGTGTGCTATGTAAGTTGTGCAGTCCCTTATAGTGGTAGTGCCCATGATCAGGAGTTAGAGATGGATTTAGGATTCACTCTTGGGTTAGAAGCTAGATAGCTTTGTATCTCAAATTACAGTAGCAGTAACAAAGCGGTGAGGTGAGTCATGAACCTGCCAGAAGCTCACATGTTCACTAGTAGTAATAAAATATTGAACCACAACACAGACAGTTCAGAGGCATTTCGGAACAACTTAGAAGTACAGTGGAACCTTGGATTGTGAGAAACCCGGTTTGCGAGCGGTTAATCTATTTTGACTTGGAAAATGAGCAAGTCTTGGTTTACGAGTACCGTGTATCATGCATCATGCATGCGCTTCTTGTTTTGACGCCAAATGTCACGTGATCACAAATGAGACAATGTTTTTTCTCTCTTGCGCACTGCGGATTTGTGGGTAATCGTCTCTCCTGCTGGATCTTACTGCGCGTCTCTCACTGATATAAACATTTGTGCATGCGTGTACCGTTTACTATAGCACTGTGACCATGTGTGTGCATAAAGCAATTTTTATTTTGTCTTTGTGTGTGTGTACAGCGCGCATGTACTGTTTATTATAACACACGTGTGTGCATGTGTTTTAAGCAAAAGCAAGTCTCATTAGAGAGATTAAAGATCCATTTTCTCTCTGTGTGTCAGCCTGCACTGATTCTGGCGTGTCCCTTACCTCCTCCTCTCTCCTTCACACACTCGCTAACGGAAACACTGCTCTGTTGCGATACTTTTCAAAGGTAAAGTGCAGTTTAATTAGTTTTATTTTTACTTTACAGCAGTGAGCCCGTTAGTGTGTGCGTGCAGTCGAGAGTCAATAGACAGGGTTCTTGTTAATTTTCATGATGAGGCAGTGTTTCTGTTAGTGTGTGTGTGTCCTCCTCTCCTCTTACTTTAGCCTCACACACACGCACACATACACAGCGCGTTTGTGCGCGCACATGCTGTTTATGTGTGCGAGTGTGAACTCACCTCTTACATTAGCTTCACTCACAAACACACAGCGATTAGTCGCACAAACACACACATACACAGCGTGTGCGCTCATACAAACACAGGAAGATAAAGTGCAGGTTAATTTGATTTATTTTGACTTTATATTTTGTATTAATTATTTTTATTTTTTATTATTCCTTATGGGGAAATTTGATTTTTGATATACGAGCACGCTCCCAGAACGAATTGAGCTCGCAATCCAAGGTTCAACTTTAGTTACTACGACAACAAAGTGTTGTTTAAGATGACATCACATACGATTTTAACATAAAGGTCTGTGTAAAGAATGTAGGATCCAACTGCATAGATTCAGTGTGTCATTACTTTGGGTAAATCCAATAAATCCAAAATTACTATATGCTGTTCCTTAATCAGGCACAAAAAGTCATCTGAGCTGCTTCTGAACCAATGAATAAGTCAGCCCAGCTGTATTTTCTTTCACATAGTATTACCATACTATTGTCATTTGTTCAGTGATTTTAACTATTATACTGCCAACCACAACTTAACACTGGACTTCACGTTCCCATATATTTGAAGGGTCCACCTTTGTTCTTGCTGGATCACATACACACCTTGGTGATCATCGTAGGCGTAGTTGGACAGGCGTAGCGTGGAGCTGCAGTGGGAACACTGGAAGCAGCTCCTGTGGAAGAACTTGCCCTCGGCACTCAGTCTCTCCATCACGTAGACGCGCCGGGAGCAGAAATAACACACATCGCTGCCGCCAACATTCGCTGGGAACTCTCTCCTCTGAGAAGCCTGCACGTCAGGAAGTAAACAGCAGTCACTTCAGGGTTTCGACAACTTTTAATGTGCCTCAGAGTGAAGATCACTGGTTGAAATGGGTACGTGTTAACTGAATATTTCCCTGTGTTAAATATTTTCTGTGTGAAAGATGAAAGATTAGGAGCATGATACAGTAAGGTTCAAAGGCAGTGTATCCACTGTAGATATTATATATTCTGATTTAAAGATGAAGGATTACAGGTTATAATTAATTAGTTTTCTAAATTTTTTTAAAAACTGAATTTATTCAGTTTCAGTGCAAAAGTTTGCAACACCCTGGGTTTGGCTTCCAGTTAAAAAAAAACGAATAAAGTGCACATCTATTTTACTGTATACAAAACAGAATTTCAATATTTAAATTATTGTGTTAGCTTATATTAATATGCTTAATTAGATGTCTACAGTAAGTTCACATGTATCACAAATAAAAATAAAAAGAAACTTACTGTACATTTAAATTAACCGATTAAGTTTTTTTGCCTAATCGATACCTTTTTTTTTTTTTTTAGACTGCCACTGCATTTATGCCACTCAGGCATTTCTCATTTTATGATAAAGAAGCAATATTTACATTCATAGCAGACTGTTTGAATCAAGGGTGTGCGACTTTTGCACTTGACTGTAAACAAACTGTAAAATAAAAAAATGCACACTGGTGCAACATTGTGCTTTATACACACAACTACAATAGAAAAATTGGTTACAAACCACACACACACACACACACACACACACACACACACACACACACACACACACACACACACAGTCTGGAGCACAATCTGAAAAGCTGTTGGTTACTGGTTCTGACAGATGGACTATACAACATAGATAGGGATTAGTTCAGTTATGAAGCCAGCTCTACAGGGAAGAGCTTACCAGCTCCTTTTTGTCAAGAAGTGGTTTGGGTTCATGTTGGTGACTCTGCAGCTGATTGGCTATCTGCTCAGCCAATGAGCTCACTCCCCCTGTGTACATCTTAATGTACTTCTACCGGTGACACACACAGAGGGAAAATTGAGATGAAAATAAAACAATGTTAAATAATTCTCAGAATAAATTACTCTCTATTCATTCAAATACGTAAAGAAGGATGTAGAATGGAAACGAGTCTTTGTTGTGAACAGAACAACATAGAGAGACGGGCAATTACAAAGTGTTGGTTAAGATGACATCAACATTACCAGAGTTTTTATATATTTATTTATTTGTTTGTTTGTTTTTTGACTGGTTTTGGCAGGTAGCCGCTCTCCTCCTTCCAGTACTGCGGAGTGACAAATAATTAAATGTCACAGTGCAGTTGTGCTCTGTTATCACCACTCGTGGAATATCACGCAGGTTAAACATTCAGAATTTACCGTACAATGAGAATTATTTTGCTGTTTTCTCCATACAGGATAAAAGAGATAACAGTCTATGGCACTCACACATACAGTACGCTCACAGAAGTGTTGGACAAACCAAATCATTTGGTTTGTGAAAGATTTCAGTTTAACCCAGGAATCACGGTCTGTGATATTTAGAACAATTCCTACAGTATAAAACACTACAAGCCCACACACACGCACACACACAATAATCCTCACAACCATTTGCACTGCTTGTTTGCACTGGCTGGAGGAAAAAAAACAGGTCTGTAATAACAGTCAGAGATCACAGCACACTGTTCAGTCATGTCCAACTGATTATAAACCAAGGTGCAGTACAAGACCACACAAATACAATCTACAGTACTGTAAGTTTAACACCTACTGGACTTCGCTACAAGTCTTTTGTATCAGATAGGAATAGGATGTGAAGGGCCATTAGACTATGACACTACAGTATTACCTGCTCACTCTTTCCAGTGTGCACTCTGATCATCTCCTTATAACGGAAGCTCATCAACTCCTGCTGCTGTGTGCGTTTTTTCTACATAGAGCACGTTGACATACACAATTGAAAAAGGAAAACATAATTCTAGGAAGACCTTATAGCAGGGGTGTGGCCTGAACCAGTATACTGGGGTTGACAAACCATTCAGGCAAAAAAACAACAAAAAAAACATGTTAATGTAGCCATGCTAGGCTCTCCTTCTTATCAATGATCTAACAGATTAAAAATGCATTAACTGACAATGTTTTGCATCGTATTTCTCTGTAGCTTATGCATTTATATTAATTCATGCACCACAAGAGGGCGCACTTGCAGTTCTTGAACAAGGACATGTTAATGTGTTCAACAGAAGATTTTGAAAAAAGTGTGAAATTTGCAACCATACTTCTTGTCATAATGATAATCATGGCTGTCAGAGTGCCTATTCGTGTATAGGCAGTGGTGCAGAGTTTACTTCATAACTGTATTTAAGTGCACATTTTATCTATCTGTACTTTACTTGAGTATTTTATATTAATGGACACGTTTTACTTGTACTGCACTACATCCTACAACATAAATATACCGTGTACTTCATTACACCACATGCTCACTATCAAGCATAACTGTATTTCCTACAGTTGTATGTATTTCCCATGTATTATCTATCTACAGTACTACCATCCCTATTCAAATCAGAAATGAGATGGTAGTAGATAGAAAAAAAAGACATGCTCACAGTTGGGAAGCACACATGTTCTTCCCACATGCACAGAAATAGAGAGAGAGTGAGAGAGAGAGAGAGACTTTTGACTTAAAGGCTATTGTGAGCTAATGCTTTTGATACCTAAATAAATTTGAAGGTGAGTACTTTTGTACTTTTGCTCAAGTACAATTATAAATGGAGGACTTCTACTTTTACTTAGCGTAATGCTTTATCTGCAGTATCTCTCCTTTTACTCAAGTCTAGGCTTTATTTTCAGGCAACACCTCTGCCATATAGTAATAATTTTTAAGAACATTTGCCATTTCTAAGATGCTTATAATCACAGCACTGACTTTCACTAGCTATGGTCCACAATTCTGGTGATGAAGAAGCTGAGTCGACTATTACACACTGCCAGACTCAGTTCTTCCAGGACCAGAATTGTGGACCCTGGTCTTCAGCGTGTACCTGTCTCCATGCAGGAACAAAAGCTGGACCCACAGGCTCAACTGGAGGTTTAGGTAGAGAAGCAGCAGATGTGATTTGCTCCAGATTGGGCATGGAGCCACTCTGACATCAACAAACCAAATAGACAAGAATACAAGAATATGAGCTACAGAGTTTAACATTAGTGTAACATTAATGTGTGTATGTGTTTTGTTGGCTGGCAATAGGCTGTAGTCTTGTCAGGATGTCCTCTGGGTCCATGCTTACACTGACCAGGATAAAACACTTACTGAAGATGAAGGATCGATGGATTATGAATTATTAATGCATTTATTTTAAGTTCCCCATGTTCAGCATCTATTCTCTATACATTCCTCATGAGGTGCCGGTTTCATTTTTCTTGATCCCTGAATGCAGTTCATCAGTTTTTGATAAAGATTAATATACTGTAACATGATTCCTAGCAGTGCACTGTATCATCATGGGTTTTTCCCCCTGTACCTTCAGTTTTCTTTGCACTACAGACAATCCCTACATCCTCCCAATCAATATATCCCTTATAGCTCCTTGCAGTCACATGACATCCAGCTCTTGTTGTTATTTTCATGAGAAAGCAGATCTCAAAGGATCAAAGGAGTTCTATAGCTAGATCTGCTTATCCAAAAAGAAAGAATAGCATAGCTATAGAGCACACACACACACACACACACCTGTCTCCGTATGGCAGTGGCTGAAGGTGGAGAGGTATTTTCTTCAAATTTGGCCAACAGCCGGGACGCCATTGATTTGACCCGGCTTTGGTTGCCGCCAGCAACCGTCGCCGCGCTCGATTCCAATCCGTTGCTCGCTTCTGGCACGTGGTCTTCATGTTGATCTGGTGAAACCTCCTCCTGTTGCAATGACATGTTTAAATTCACCATCAAAACAACAACATGCTATTATTAATGCAGAAACGTTGCAATAATCAAAGAGCGCACGTCTTCTGACTGTCCAGCTTGACTTGTTCTTCTTCTCTTTCCAGCTCCTTCAGCAGCCTGCTCTTTCTTCTCCTGATTGATACATACATTTGGGTTAAATGGGTTTTTGCTCACTAGTTGGTCCGTGTGTCTATTTACTGTATGTGTATGTGTACTGTACTGTATAATCTACCTTGGGGTTACGTTTGCGGGACAGACTCTGTCCAAGCCTGTTGAGTAAAGACAGTGGAGACTTGGTGTTCGTCACCAAAGCTGCTCTCTCCTCAGCGCTCAGACTCTCTGGAAACAGTTTATAGACATGATCCATGATTTTGCATATGTAAACAGTATAAATATTAGGCGACGATGACTCAAATGTTCCATTTAAAGAATTGCCAAAAGCCTCGAGGTTCAAACATGTTCTAACAAAATAATTGACGTCTACAATCTTATTAGACATGCAGGAAGAGGCTCAGAGCTTGGGCAGGTTCGAAATTTTCTTTTGCATGAAGGGTGCCAATATTTATGAGGTTAGCTTCACAGATTCGTCTGTCTTTTATCCTTTCAAGGAAGACTGAACGCATATACAGTACTAATATGTCCCATCAGTATAGTGTTGATTCTCCTCACCACCGGGTGGCACTGCGTCTTTGAGGAGATCGTGAAGTTGGCTGAGGTACATGACCATGCAGAGCGAGTCGCTCTCCTCCAACACGCTCATCTCCAGGCCCGTCATCATGGGGAAGATCCCCAGCTCCCGCTCGGCTAGGTCCAGGGCCAGCTGGTTGTTCAGCTCAGCCTGGCTCTCATCCAGAGACTCGAAATCACTGCAAGAGTCAAACCAAAGCCATCTCAATCTGGAAGTCCAACGCGCTATAGAAAGGTTTCTCAAAGACAAAGGCGAACATAAAGACCAACCCACATGAGGTCAGGTCTGTATCTGTGTAGGAGAGCGCAGAGCGCCAGGCCGCTCCTCCAGGATGTGGTGAGGTCCGTCACACTCACGCTCCTGTAGCCTTGTGTCTGCTCTTGGCACCAAGTTAGCAGCTTACTCGAACGAGCTGTGGAGTCTGTGTGCACATCAGGGGAGTTAAAACTAAGTCAAGCTAAAAACGAAAGCAGAAAACGTTACTATAATTAACCCATAACAACACGTCCTGAAGTGTCCACTGCAATTTGACAATAATTATATGCGTTATCTAATAATGAATGGTACAGCATTATCTTTATTTTGTGATATTCTGGGATTTCAATTTTATGTTTATTTTATTATACTGTAGGATAAAAACAAACAAACAAACAAACAAACAAATAAATAAATAAATGTTACAGAAAATTCTGACTTTCATGTGATGGAAAACTATCTCCTTCCATAAAATATTAAATGAATATTTTCTCATGGAAAACTTCACTACAGTATATCAACGATTACGCATTATCATGTAAGTCCTTCTCAGTATTTCTGCTGTTACTATAGAAACAATAATGCAATCAAAGGCATGCATTACTATAAACAATCAATTTGTCTCATAGAGAGAAATGCAAACAGCGCTGTACACACTCACTCACTCATCATCTATACTTCTTTGTCCTGTGTACAGGATCACGGGCGGCCTGGAGCCTATCCCAGGAGACTTATGACACGAGGCTGAGTACACCCTATGGAGTGCCAATCCATCTCAGGGCACACGCACATACAGTACACCTGCTCATTCACACACTACGGGCAATTTGAGAATGCCAGTTAGCCTAATCAGCAAGTCTTTGGACTGTGGGAGGAAACCGGAGTATGCGGAGGAAAGCCACCAAGCACAGGGAGAACATGCAAACTCTCCACACACAGACCCGAGACGGGAATCAACCCCAGACCCTGGAGGTGCAAGGTGACAGTAATAACCACTGAGCCCTGCAAGTATAGAAAATTTATCAAAGCTCTCTGTCGGTTTAGTCAGGCAGTGCTATGGTCCCGAATAAACAAAAAAATTGATGATACTAACTGTCTGATAAACCAGATTAGAGAATTTACAGCACTGTGGCAGAAAAGTCTGACAACGTTCACGGTACCAGCCTGATGTAACTCAAATCAGATTATTATTTTTTTTTTTTTTTTTTCACCCTAATGTGACAGGGCTGTCTGAATGCACACATCTGATATTTTTCACAAAACTTTTACAGAATGGCATGAATTTATGTCATAGTTCATGTAGAAACAAAATGCTTGTGTGCCTTGTGATGAAAAGAGAACGAGGCTTGTAATATACAAACCACAGATGCAGTAGAACAAAAGTATTAAAAACAAAAACTGAAATAACTGGAATTTTACGTGGAAAAGGAAAATAATAATAAAAAAAAAATCAATATACTGTATACAGGAATGTAATTATCATGAAATATTTGTGTGCGTGTGCACGTGTGTGTGTGTGTGTGTGTGTGTGTGTGTGTGTTTATCCACTTAAAAGTCTATTGCTCACCTTGGTGTGTAAGTCTTGATGTCGGAGAAGGCCCTACAACGACTCCCAAAAGTGGCCCTTCATCTGTATCCATGAGGTGGCAAACCTACATAATGGCATCATCATTATTATCATCATCATCATCATCATCATCATCATATGAACAGCACCATTAAAGACAACCTGTTCATGTCCCTGTTCACATCCTACACGAATCGACTCAAAATGTCCTCTGATCTCACCCATGCATGTGTTTTTGCAGTAAAACAACATCCTGTCTCACATCCAGGTCTCATTTTGCTCTCCAGTCTCTCCGCTGACATCATGGGCAGAGAAAGTCTTACTCTCAGGTTACACGAACGAAGAAAGTCTATAATCTTTGAAATGAATACATAACCCTTTATTCTAAAGGAGGGATATTTTATATCCTGTGGTGTTCTTGCTATATTTACACATCATTAATTATATAACGAAATGGGAAAACATGGGCATTAGAGAGGCAGGAAATAACAGATGGTCTGAATCAGGAGAATAAATAAACAACCCGTACAGTCCACGCCCCAAAAGAATTCAAACCGGCAGAAAAGCTCAACGAGGAACAACATGTACTAATTGTGACTTTGTTGTTGGTTTTGTAATTAATTTATTTCTTGACCTTGATCTGGGACAACAAAAAAAAACATGCAATTAATGAAATTACTTTGAGATGTATTTCATGAAGCCAAAATTTTCAGCTACTAAAAAAAATTTGGACAGAGGTTGTAGAACTCTCATGTTTACCATGTTCAATTCAAAACAGAACACCAGAGGGCGCCCTCAGTCTTTTTTCTCCCTTGCTTTGTGGCTAAGCATTAAACATTACATTTGTTTTCATGTTGAATGTCTCTTGCTTTGCCTTGCTCTAATCTAGTGCTTTATTTATGTTATTTATTTGTCTTTTTTAGGCTGTCTACACTTGAAGCTGAACTATACTGGCACTATAATGGCTAGGGTCAGCCATTATACGGCACCCCTGGAGCAGACAAGTCTTGCTCAAGGGCAGCACCCTGGCTGAGCTGGGGCTCAAACCACCTACCATCTGATCATTAACTCAGAGCCTTTAACACACTGAGTCATCACCATCCCCAAGCTGCCACTACTGTATGTGGATGTGTTTGTAAGTGCTTGTGTGTATGTGTATGTGCACATGTGCAGACACTATAAATGCATGTGTGCATGTTTGTATGTAACCCACCTGAGATGCATTAATAACCTGTGTGTTGAGGTTTGGGTAGCGTGTGCTGGGGTCCAGACTGTACTGGCTGTAGTTCTTACTGACGTTCTCCGGTGTGGTCTGTGGAAGCAGGCGATACACACTCTCCCTAACAGAGCAAACAGAAAAGTCATCATTAATTACACCACATATATTGTATACAGTACATCTGAGCACTCATTCAAGTAGATTCAAAACTCGAACCTCTCAGCCAGGACGTCTAAAGGGTCAAGCCTCAGTCCCCAACTCCGAACCATCCACGCTGTGTCCATAGCAGCAAGGAAACCACGTGCAATGCCAGTCCCCATTGGCCAGAACGGCTGCACACAAATAAACAGTATGTCCATTTAAAATGCAGAAAATTGGAAAACATATTAAAATATTTCATCGTTTTGAACTACAGTGGAACCTCGGATTGCGAGTTACTTCGTTACAAGTGTTCCGCAAGACGAGCAAAGATTTTTCATAAATTTTGACTTGAAAAACAAGCATGTCTTGGTTTACGAGTGCCAAGTTTTTTGACACCGGCACACACACACACACACTCTCGCCTTTACACCCCGGCTCCCCGGCTTCACACAGACACACACACTCTGCTCTACACAGAAACTCTGCGATTCTTTTCAAAGGTAAGGTGCTGGTCCATTCGTTTGTTTGTTTTTTTTACTTTACAGCAGTGATTCCGTTAGTCTGCGCTCAAGCGAGTGTCATTAGGGAGATTTCTTTTTTCCCGTTAAAACAGTGTTTCCGTTGTGTGTTTGTTGTGAAATTTAAAAAGCGAGGTGGGGGGAGGGAAGAGGAGTTTTACTGTGTAAGATGAGGTGAGGGAAGGAGCTAATTCCACACACACACACACACACACACATAAATACACGACGCCTGCGCGCACAAACGGAAACACTTATCTGTTGGGATTTATTTGAACTTTTTTTAAAGGTAAAGTGCAGGTTAATTTGTTTTACTTTTACTTTATATATTGTATTAATTATTTTTCTGTATTTATTTTTTGGGCTGTAGAACGAATTATTTGAGTTTTCATTATTTCTTATGGGAAGATTTGATTTGGTTTACGAGCGTTTTGGAATAGGGGGCCAGCTTCCGGAAAAAATTATGCCCGTAATACAAGGTTTCATTGTACTTTATAAAGTGCGTAGTAGTGTAAAAGCATCCTTAGTGTAACTGCCAAACCATGAAAATAGTATAAGGTTCTATCTAATATTAGAGACGAGTGGAGTGTGCTCTGTTACAGTACCTCCAGCAAACTGTCTCCCACCAGCGCCACCATCAGGCGATGTCCCCTTCGCTGCCGTACGAGGGCTGCGTTTTCCGTCGCGTACATGCACGTGAAGTCGAACATAGCCACATCCGGCTGCCCGTAGTGGTTCATGGCAAAGTCTAGAGTCGGCAGCTGGTGATCGGTCGAGAAGTCCGCTGCCTCCCGGGCGTACTTCAGCAGGGCATTCTGATCTACATTGTCCCTGGAGAGCAAAACCTCTGTGTCTGTATAATCCTGAAGGAAAATAAAAGACACAGGTGTAGACACTCCTGACTGCACTTCCACAAACACACACACAGTGAGATGAGAACTCACATGCAGGATGACTCCTTTCTCCAGCAGACTCTGCTTCTTAGCCGTCATGACAAAATAATGCGTGTCATCCTTATAGTAGACGATGTTCTCCAGGTCAATACCTGTGAGAGAAACACATTGTTCATAAGTAACCATTAGAAACACATGGCACAGATTAAAATAGTGGATAAAAAAGGTTAAAGTTTGTCTTGTGTAGATAAAACCAAAAATAAAACTCTTAGACCAAGGGTTCCTCATATAGTATGTCCAAGTTCTGTTCTTTCTGTTCTTTCTAAAAGAGCTTAGCTTCTTACAAAAGACATCTGTTTTAGGGTTCTACATACACCACGTTCCAAATTATTATCCAAATGATATCTTTTTCTGATTTTTATAATTAGTCTAATGACAGTCAGAATAATTTTCAAGTAATCAGCCATTAGGGTAAAATTTGAATTTTAACAAACCTTTATAAAAATTTTGAACAAACCTCCTGATGATAATCAAATTTATTAATTTGTTTGTTTATTAAAATAACAAACTGAAAACGCAATGTTCCAAATTATTATGCACAACAGAGTTAAAACAATTTATAAGTTGTAAAGAACTGAAAATGGGCTTTTGTTAATTTGCAGCATTAGGATGTCATATTTACTCAAATCAAAAGCTATTTCAATCAAAAACATCCTACAGTAACAGGACATGTTACATCTTAACATAGGACCCCTTCTTTGATATCACCTCTACAATTCTTGCATCCATTGAACTTGTTAGTTTTTGCACAGTTTCTGCTTGAATTTCTTTGCAGGATGTCAGAATAGCCTCCCAGAGCTGCTGTTTTGATGCGAACTGCCTCCCACCCTCATAGATCTTTTGCTTGAGGATGCTCCAAAGCTCCTTAATGGAGTTGATGTCAGGGGAGGATGGTGGCCACCTCATGATTTTCTCATCTTTTATGCCCATAGCAGCCAATGACACAGAGATATTCTTTGCATGCATGAAGGTGATTTTGCTACAGAAGGCACGGTTCTTCTTTTTGTTCCATGGGAGAAAATGGTCAATCAAAAACTCTATATACTTTGGCGACGTCATTTTCACAACTTTAGGGACCCTAAAGGGGCCAACCAGCTCTCTCCCCATGATTCCAATCCAAAACATGACTCCTTTTGACGTCGCAGACTTGTTGGGACATGGTGGCCATCCTCCAACCATCCATTGGACCATCCAGGGTTTCACGACACTCATCAGTAAAGAAGACTGTTCGAAAATTAGTCTTCATGTATGTCTGGGCCCACTGCATCCGTTTCTGCTTATGAGAATTGGTTAGGCCGAATAGAAGGTTTATGCATAGCTGCAAGCCTTTGAAGGATCCTACACCTTGAGGTTTGCGGGACTCCGGAGGCACCAGCAGCTTCAAATACCTGTTTGCTGCTTTGTAATGGCACTTTAGCAGCTGCTCTCTTAATCCGATTAATTTGTCTGGCAGAAACCTTCCTCATTCTGCCTGAATCAGCCACAAATGTCTTCACAGTATGATGATCACGCTTACGTTTTCATGAAAAATCGAATGTTTTCATACCTTGTTCACGGCATTGCACTATTTGACGCTTTTCGGCAGCAGAGAGATCCTTTTTCTTTCCCATATTGCTTGAAACCTGTGGCCTGACTTTTCCTTTAATTGGGCTCATCTGGCAAACTAATTATCACTGGTGTCTGAGATTCATTTCAGTGATCCAAAGCGCCCTGAGACGCAATACCATCCATGAGTTTAATTAAAAAATTAAACACTTAATGTTTATGACACTTACATCCAATTTGCACAATAATTTGGAACTTTGTGTGGGTTTCTCCAGAGGGAAGCCACCAAAGAATGGTAAAGGGGTTCATATGGGAGTTCATTCATTCATTCATTCATCTTCTATACCACGTATCCTATACCCCGAAGCGGGAAATGCACCGTACCCTCAACCCTGAAGTCGCGCGGCCAACATGCTCACCAATGCGCCACTGTGCCATCGGTTCATACGGGAGTCTACGTTTTAAAGATTATACAAAAACGTTTAATCACATGGTGTCAGTCTCAGCATGGTAAAGGATTCTTGGTTTCTTGGTAAAGGAAGGAATGTTTGTATGAAATGTGAATGCGTATGAATCAAAATGATCAGATAGTCCCTGATAAGCAAGCCGAGGGCGATGGTGGTGAGGAAAAACTCCCTGCAAGAAAGCCACATCTTAAACTACACTTTCTCTCCTTAGTAACTGGTTCAAAGTCATTCCGAAACACCTCGGACCCGTCCGTGTTGTGCTCTGAACATTACTGCTAGTTAATGCGCCTGTGGATAAGTCAGCCGCTCTTCCTAAAAACATGGTTAAGCTACTCGTCATGGGAACAGCTTTTACATACAGTACATTGAGGTAATAGCGCCAAAACTGGACAGAAAGACCATTCAGGAGCTCCTAAAGCATAGAAACTTAACTTTCCACAAAGGTATCATTAAAAATATATAAATAAAGAACAAAAACGACAAAGACAAAATGATTCACAGTTTAACTTCATCACAGGTTCCTGTCAACTCTTGCGCTACCAAGTAAAATGTGTAGCGGAATAAGTTGTGATGGTTCATGCTACTCTGTTTTATAACAATGACACAGACAGCAGCTCAGCCAGGCTGTGTGTCAGATGATGAACAGGAATGCTCTGTAAACGCTATGCGACTGTGCACGCACGTCCTTCTGCACTTCCCAAATACGGCTACTGTGAAAGGACTTGCTGTTCTGGGTACGTTTTTGTTTTTTTGCAAGGAAGCATGAAGCAGAGAAGAAGTGAACAATATGAAGAGATGAGGGCTGTGGTAGTAGTACCGGCTAGAACTTTGTCTCTTCCTTTATGAATTCTCACAAAGATGACATGATCTTTCTAATAAAAGTGAAAGAGTACACCCTGGATGAGCGCACACACCCACATGCTCGTTTACACACTACAGGCAATTTGGGAACGCCAATTAGCCTAACATGCCATGCTTTGGACACAGACCCAAGGTGGGAATTGAACCCAGACCCTGGAGGGAGAATACGACAGTGCTAACCACTAGACCACCATGCCGCCTAATACATGGTTTCTAAACAAGTTAATTTGCTCTCTAACATGCTCTACTAAGGAATTCCTCTATTTTAAGGGTATGCATACTGTACATTGGAGGTTAATGGTTTAAGGGTTGGTCCAGAAAGGGACAAACTAAAGAATGGCAGAAAATATGGTATGGGAGTTAGGGGTTCTGACTTCCTGAAATAATGAAACTGAGGGTTTGCTGATAGGAAACCCTTTCTCATTAGGCTGTAAGTTTATCCTTTAATTGTTCCTCAAAAAAGGGAAGACCAAAAAGCTATGCCAAAGTTCTATGTGTATAGTACGTGTAAACTAAGGTTCTCTAAAGCATTTTAAGGGGTTTGATAGAACTAGAAATAGAGCAACCTCAAAGGTTCTAGATTTATGCTCATCTCCTCTTTACTCGTGTTCTGTCCACCATTATATGTAAAAAAAAAAAAAAAAAATCTTTTAATCTTACACTTTTTGTATAAGAGTAATTTCAGTGCTAGACTTACAACTCACCCGAGAAGACTATTTTGCTTAATTCTGTGTTAAATATGTTATGTTGCATTACCAGTAGCATTGCGCAGCTCCTGGAAGAACCTCTGGTTGAAAATAAAGGCCACGCCGCTGATCTCCTCCACCTTGGCCTCTGCTGTGGTGTTACTGTTGATGAAGTTTGCAGTAATGGCGATGGCCAGCTTTCCCCGGAACTCCTTCCTGCGAAATCCTGATAGACAAACAGCAAGACTGAGCTTTTCCTTCACCAAATAAACAAGAGGCAGCACTAAATACCAACTGTCACCCAAAAGATCTCAGTATAATTCCTTTTTTAAGATGTTATGTTGAAGAGAATGGCAGAATAAAAAAAAAAAAAGTCAGAATTGAGGAACTGTGATTTCAACCTTGGATTGTGAAATGCAGCTGAATGTTCGAAAAACATGTTTCGTCATAGCGATGCGGCTTAGCGATGCCACAGACAAGACAAAGTTAAAACCTTATGACGCTTGTTAGGCACACGTAAACCTTTGTACTCAATAGCATGACCACAAATATGATTAAAAGAATTTCCAGCCTCGTGCAATGCTGATACGTGTTAAAGGATTTAGGTGATCCTGTTTCATGGACTTTCATGGTTATATTTTGGTATATACCTTGATCTTTACAAAAAAACATGCTATTGCAATTTACTTACCTCACAGGTATAAGATTATAGACTGTACTTACAACTGTGGATCATCACTCTCTCACTCACTCATCATCTATACCTCTTTATCCTGTATACAGGGTTGCAGGGGCCTGGAGCCTATCCAAGGGGACTTAGGGTATGAGGCAGGGTACATCCTGTACAAGGTGCCAATCCATCGCAGGGCACACACACACATATACACACTCACACACTACAGGCAATTTGGGAACACCAATAAGTCTAATCTGCATGTCTTTGGACTGCGGGAGGAACCCCACCAATAATGGGGAAAACATTTTTTGCAAACAGAGGAGGGAATCAAAACTGGCCAGGAATCGATCCCAGACACTGGAGATGCAAAGCGACAGTGCTAACCACTAAGCCACCGTGCCACCCCAACTGTGGACCATTAAGGACTAAAAGGTACTGTATGTGAATAAGAATGTTAATGGACTGTATAAGATTATGGAAAATGACAGGGATTGTGGTATACAATTATTCAAATTCAAATTTTATTTGCCACATACAAAACCATACACAGTATGACATGCAGTGAAATGCTTATACGACTCTCCATGACCTTAACCAGAAAACAAACACAGAAAAATAGAAAATTACGCTACAAATGAAAATTTTATGCAATAGATTTGCAATAAAATTACGGAAGTGCATTGCATTCACAAAAGAAAAAAAAAAAACAGGAATTATCTTGTAATTATGAGTTACTAACTCATAATTATGAGATCAGGATGGCATAATTATGAGATATTAAGTCATAATTATGAGATAATTCCTGTGATTTTTTTTTCTTTTGTGAATGCAATGTGCTTCCATATTACATAAATGTACACTAGAAATAAAATAAAAATAGAAATGGCAATGTCAAAATAACAGAATTTGAAAAAAATTTAAGTGTAGAGTGTGAACAGTATGAAAGATAAAAGTATAAAATGTAAAAAATATGACAACAGCAGCGTGATTAGAAACAGGGAGTATGGAATGATAAAAGATGTATGCTTGAAGCAATGTAATTGTCCATGACCTTAAGTGCAAGATAGTCTTCTTATATGCAAAGGAGTAGCGGGTAAAAACACACACACATACCCCCCCCCACACACACACACACACTAATATATATATATCCTTATATCATATTCAAAAGTTAGTACGCACTCTTTCCCCCTTTTAATTTTACGCTTTTAAGTAAATACAAAGTAAAAGTCATGATCGTCGTGGGTCTTAGTAAAATACAACCTCACCGAACTGTCATATCACTGTGCCATTATTTCTTTAACAAAAAGAAAAAAAACACGTGCAATATTAAGTACCATCTTTCTGCAAATCATCAGCCCTTCATTAATTGATCATCTGCAGGTGTACAGACCTCTGTAATACAAAATCTCATATTCAGTAATAGACTGATACATGTTTGCTGCACTAAGAAGCATTATGGGGGGTCGTTTATACCTGCAGCTATTAGGCTCTTTCATGAGTGCCTGCAGGGCCGGGTATTGTCCACCTCCTACAGTAGTGGCTGATAAGGCGTCAATTTCCCATGTATACATGTTTATTCTTGATTCTCTTATTTTTTTCAAGATGTGCAATATTTACACAGATGTCTTTTTAACTACCTCCCTGTACAAGAGTATATATGAATAGTATAAACAGTGCATCTTATCTTATCTTATATATGAAGCAGAAGTTGAGAGGGAAGGAGATAAAAAATAATCTTAGAAAAGAAATTGTTGTAAGGTCAGCCACATGGCTAGTGAATCCCTGTTATCACCTGGTAAGGTGTTCCTCCTGCCATCCGCTCCAACAACCACATCAAACTGCAGCTCATTCACTGGATGTGCAGGGGGATGAACCTCAGCACTCCAGCCAATACCTGCATGAAACACAAACACAAGATCCGGTCAGGTAGGGAATAAGCTTATTATGCAACAGTTCATTCCAATCGAGTAAACTGATTGGTCGAGAGACATTCCATGAGTGGTGATATACAGTACGTAGAGGAACGCAGCACTGATACGTGTAACTATAAGTAGATCTGTACGGTCCACAGTACTAGAGGAGAGAGCAACTGCCTGCCAAAACCCACATTTATAACCAGTCATGGAAGGTCTTTCAACAAACAAAATCAACAACAAACAACACCTAATAATGTTGTATAATCTTAAACAATACCTTATCTCCTTAGCAACTGCTTCTAAGTCGTTCTGAATTCCCTCTGAACCGTCTGTGTTGTGTTCATGGCTAACGCGAGCTACCAAGCTAGCTTCTAGCTTCTAACACAAAGCTGAATCTCAAATGAACCTGGGCACAATTTAATGTGTGAAACAAGCAATTGTACACCCTAACATATTCGTTTTGTCTATTTTTATTTAATCTTATTTGGGATTCAACCCCAGAAGCCGGAAAGTGAACTGATATTCTAAAGTAGAAGAAGTGGAAATATAAAAAGTAAGTACTGTGTCTTAAGTTTCTCAGGACTGTCTATCCCCTCCATGGTGTATTCTCTTCACTATTTGGCTACATACGGTAGTGCTAGTAAGAATTAAAACTACTTTCACCCCAGTTAATTATACTAACAGACGGTCGCTAACTGTTGGTCGCTAGCTCAACGCTAGTTCTGCCAGTCATGAGAGGATATGTGTTGGTTGAGCAAAAGAACCTTTTTGTGTGAATTCTAGAACTTTTTTTTCCCAGGACTCTTCAAAAAGGATCCTATTTAGCACCGTAGAGCTCTTGGGATGCACTAGTTTATCCCTCTGGACGGTTTTAAATAGAATCTTACAACAGGGCTTTGTTAAGAAAATCAGTCTGTTAACTCTATAATGGTCGAATGGTAGCCACATCGTGCTGTTCTGCGCCTGCACAGACTTAACGTAAATGATTAATGCTTCTTTTTCCGAACGTGTTTGTGCTAAATGAGGACCAGGAAGTGTCTAAGAAAAGCCACAATGACAAGCGTAAGTCACACAGAGAGTCAGTGACGTCAATCTGGTTCCATGCTTGTGCGAACTGCGCAGTCGTTCAAGCCTTAGCTTCCTTTTTTTCCTGCGAGCAGCGTTGAGGATTTGAAGCTACATTTATCGCTGCATTAGTTTTTAACATCGCCATGCAGAAGACATAAAACACAGTTCAGTGCATTGCTGATTAGCTCTGATGTGATACTTCGGATATGTTGCTGCATTACAGCACAACTTCAGCAAGGGGACCCCATTGCTACACAATGAAAAAAACAACAACTACAACAACAGTCTACTTCTAATAAGATTAAGCGACATACGAACATCTCTGTAATGCATTGGCTTTTTTAGCGTGGTATGTTTTCTGTACAAATACTTTTTCAGAAGTCTTATAATTCTTATTTGCAAGTCATTTTGCAGACACTCCAGAATTAGGTGTTCTCATCCAATGATACACGTGACCAGATCAGAATCAAAGTCACTGCTTTCTGTTACAGACACATCCTGATGATCATCAGATGATCTCTGGCCAGGGCGTCTGATACTGAGGATAACATGCAAGCTAAGAGTGTGCAAAGAAAAGAGGAAGGAAAAAGCATTGTGTGATGTAAATGCAAAATGGAATGAAACTAAACATCAGTAAGTATAGTTAAGCTGAGGAGAACATAGTGCACATTGATGCTGTGATAAACTATAGTATATGGACGTGGATTTGCAAAGTTAATGTAGCGTTACAGTCTAGGCTTTTAGTCTATGTAAGAGCTTCTGGTACTTATCGTGACTAACTGCGGCCGGGTAATGGTCCACTTTCACAGAAAGAGGCTGAAGTGCAAGTGACAAAGCAACATTTATGAGCCACTTCTTTAAGCGAAACATCTCAGGACATCACTCACTCACACATCGTCTGTACGGCTTAATCCTGTATTCAGGATTGTGGAGACTTAGGCCATGGTGCGGGGTATACCCTGGACATGGTTCCAATCCATCGCAGGATACACACATACACGCACTCACCCACTATGGCCAATATGGGAATGCAAATTAGCTTCCACATTGTCTTCAGATTGGAAACCCGAAGGAACGCCACCAAGCACGAGGAGAACATACAAACTCCATGCACACAGGAGGCGGGAATGGAACCTGGCCGGGAATCGAACGCGTTCCCTGGTGGTGAAAGGCGACACTGCTAACCCCTAAACCACTGTGCCGCCATCTCAAGACATACAGTAAAATATAGTGAATTTTTCTTCTAACCTAGTGAGTGTATGTTGATCAGAGTAAATGTGCACTCTACAATGAAAACAAGTCCAAAACATGATCTTGGATCATGAATCCGATCTTACTCTGGTTCTCTTGATTCTCCGGAGGCTCCCTCAGACTCCTGAACTCCACATTCACATGAACCTCCACACCCAGGAGCAGAGCCACTTTCAGCAGGATGAGCTGCAGCTGACGAATACCTTCACACATAAACTGGTTTCAGGCTGATGCAGCGCAACAAACACAAAAGTACAAAATGCATGGGGGGTGTTCGAGTCAAACCGGGACCTTTTTACTGCGCTGAATAACAGAACACAGTTACTGTACAAAAGTAAAAACTCTTATACTGTATAATCCCCTGATACATTAATGCACTTATCCCAGTGAATCACTAGTGCCTGGATCTTGATTTTGCTTTAAATAAGCATTTATTGATTGAAAGAAAAACATGTTCATCTAATAAGTGAAGAAGTCTAAGCTTGAAATAAATAGCATAAATTTATCTAGATCTAGACTTTATTTTATAGTTATGTATATCTAAATACTATATATAATAGTTATACTTTATTTAATGTTTTGTTTCTTGCCTTTATATCAAGAATCAGAAATCTTTAATGTAATGTTAAACAATGTGACATTTTGCTTTTGCATAGTGGATGATCTCCTCCAGTTGGATTGAATGCCTGATATTTAAACATTTTTGTAGTGACCTTGAAATCTACCTGTGGTTTATTGATCCAGTTTATACTGAGACAGCTAGGGATTAGATTGCAAAAATATAGATCTAGGCAAGTGAGTGTGTCTTGAATGTTAGGCAATAATATTATAATATTGTGTATAATGGGATAGATTATAAGGGTTACACTTATATCTTGTTAGTAATTATAGCTTACTTAATAGCAGATCAGTGTGATCTGCTAAGATATGTAAATTCTTGAAATTAGCAAAAAAAACTGCTAATAGAAACTGACTGGGAAATTTCATGAGTGATGCAATGAACCTCTAACAACCTTATACGTGCAGAATTTATCAAATCTTTAACTGGGAAGATTAATTTAAAAATCAGCAATTAATAAAATAATAATAAAAGAATACAATTATTAATGACAAATTATTAATGATAAAATTATTATCTGCAAATTTAAAGAAAACAAACATAAGATTATTAAGCTTATCTCTAACGATCACGAGACGACCATTTGATCTGCAGATTAGGAAATATGTGGCTAATACTGTACATCAGCGTTGTACTGGTGTCTATGGTAAGGATTACAACTATAGATACAGTGACTTCTGTTGGCAGGATGTGTTACTGCCCTGGGCTGCTGTGGCATTTAAAATTGGTTAAAAATGTGAAGAAACCTGGTAAAAATGTCTGTAGTCAAAACATTTGTCTAATATATATATATATATATATATATATATATATATATATATATATATATATTTTTTTTTTATTTTTTTATTTTTTTTTTTAATGCAGGGCCATATACATTGGCACCGGTACCTCGCTAGTCGCTGTGTGAATGGTTTTATGTATAGGAGGAGTTCAAATTTGCAAACACTCCTTGTTAAAAATAGTAATTATAGCTTTTATATTTTTTATGTCATTTTGCATGTGAATTTATTTATGAGAGTAAAAACTCCCTTTATTTGTCTATATATTCCACTGCTGCACTAAAGCACTTATCCCAGTGGTTCACTAGTGCTTGGATACCATCAAGGTAGAAAGATTTCTCAGTACACCAGAGCCATGATCAGATTGCCTGCTTCACGTCTGAAACACTGGCCTCCCAGGAACTCCTTTAATGGCCCAAACCTGTGGAAATGCCTTGGAGTGAGGTCAGGACTGTATAAGGGACATAGTAATAAACCCCAGCTGAGCTCCTGTAATGTGCAAGTTGTTTTGGTGAATGATGGTGTGTACAGTTCCCACTGACAGATTGACAGAGCAACCTCGGCAAGGATCATCATTCTTGAACATGTGGCTTTCTTTAAAATGTTTGCACCATTCAAATGAGTCGCATCACCGTACTTGATGTTTGATGTCTTCTCTAAATGTCAATCAGTCTAACGCCTTCCCTCACAAGAGATTTCATTACAAGTCCCGGTTGTGACTTGAACATCCCTGGTACTTTCACACAAGTGGAATGATCTTAGCTTTGCTTTAAAATACTGACAGTTTACTTGAGGAAAGAATCTGGATTTGATTTCACAATGAACCATTCGATAATAATCACAAACACACACAAGGCAAACATGAAACAGCAGATAGTTTTGGCTTTACTCACTAATATGATCGATGGCTCCGGCGCAGAACTTTCCGTAGAACTTCTTGGCTCCAAGGCCACGCAGATCCTGAATGGTGAAAGGCCACAGATGGAGGACGTTGTTGCGGGAGAACGTGTCCCTCTTTTCCACCAGCACCACCCTCGCACCCAGAAAACTAAGCTCGATGGCTGCGCGGAGCCCACATGGTCCTGCACCTATTATCAGACACTGACAATCACAGAAAACACACATCTTTATAAATTGGCATAAATGTTTGTTTGTTTGTTTTTTTTTCAGCATTTTGTCCAATCCTGTATGTGCATGTGTGTGTAATCATTTACTGTAGTGTTAGAACAAGCATGGCCTCTCTGGTACTCTTTCAGGCTAGCTCGCTTGTCTAGTTTGGCCCACAGAGCTTTGGCTTTCCAGTAGTTGAGTCTGGACCTCAGGGTTTTGTAGAACAGTGGATTGTCTCCTGGCCGCAGGGTGAGCTCAGCGCAGAGCTCCTGAAACGCCCGCAGCGTCTCCCTGCACGTCGACGCCTGCACAAAACTGTCAAAGAGGGCGTAGGGGCGGCACCCCTCCGCCACCACCTGTCCATCACCCATCTCATCTCAACGTGATCCCAACACACCTGAGGAAGAAAGAGAGAGAGAATGGATGGAGGAAGTGAGAGAGGTGTGCAGATGTCTGCATTGGGAAAAGAACGGACAGGTAAAGAGGAGTTTGTTACTCTGTAATAAAATCAGAGGGAATACATTTTTATTTATATATTATATATTTTATTTCCCCTTAAAATCCACTTTATATTCACGTTATATTTTTCTACTATTTTTAGTGTGACAATCTGCTTCTGCAATAAAAACTTTATTTATTTTAAGGCTTTAACACATCTTAACCAGGGGTGCCAATAATTATGGAGGGCACTATATGTAAGAGCACATCCTAATGTTTTTCTAAGAAATTTGTCTTTATTACAAATTTAACTTTTACTAAAGAACGACACAACATATGTTATCTGTTTTTATATTTACAATCAATTATGATAATTGTATAAATATTTTTTGTTCAAAATAAATATTTTAGCTGAATGGAAATTCTGAATGGAAAGTCACAATTATACAAGGGGCGTTCAAGGCAAACCAGGACTTCTGAAAAGATTTATGGTGAATGAAGGAGTAAAACCGATTGGCGTTTACAGAGGATTTCAAGCACAGGACAAGGAGACTCTTAGCTGCAGTAAAAAAAAAAAAATCTGAATGTTTCAAAAGTTTTAAAGGAGGCATTACGTCTGTGAATAATGATCCTGGGCATTCATGTGAACATTCAGCAAGTGGAACGCCTGGTCCTTCAGAATTGATAGATAATTTGTCACCAACTTACACATCTGTCTGTGGGAACTGCTCACCAATCATTCATCAACACCATTAGCTGGGAGTTATTGCCACTGAAGGTCACTGAAGGAGTTCCTGGGAGGCCAGCGTTTCAGACATGATGCAGGCAGTCTGATTATCGCCCCGGCATACTGAAAAAACTTTATAGTAACACTGGGCTAAGTAAGCCTACATTAGTGTAGAAGGGATTATATAGAGAACTAAAGGTAGTTTTTTACTCTCATAACTGTGTTCTGTTATCCTGCACAACTTAAAGTCCCGGTTTGACTTGAACATTGTTTGTTACAAACAGGTTCAAATGTTAAATATACATGTTAATTACTTAACGAATTCCCCAAAAGTCCTTTAATTTGCCAAACCCAATTAAATGCATCTGTTAGTGATGATGACTGCAAACTGGTAGCTTTTCTGTGCCAAAATAATGTGTTTGACAGCATTCAATGGATTGACCAACCAACAGCACAATGGGAAAGTCGAAGGAGCTCGTGTAGATGTCAGAAAGAGGAGGTTAGATGTACACAGGTCAGGGACATCTCTCAGAACCATTGCACATTCCAAAACAAGTAGGAAACAATTCTACTTTGGCAAGGTCTAAAACAACCCCCCAAACTGCCACCCTATTGGTATTAAATTGCAATTCTGCCAAATTAACTTGGGAATCACTAAAGATAGAGGCCTGCTAGGAACTGGAAGCTGCAGGAACACTACTGTCAATTCCTACAGTGACCCTAGTGTGTTTTACATCACCATAGACACATGGCTGTAAAACAAAGAAAGAACCCCTGCTCCGAAATCAACACCTTCACACTCCACTAAAGTTTTTGGGGAAAAAAAAAACATTCTGGATGAAAGTTTGGACCAGATGTGTATTAGGAGGAGTGAAGGTGAGGCACTCATTCCCATGACCACTGCCAGCTGTTCAGCATGGTGGTGGTAGCATCACAATTTGGGGCTGAACTATGATGTGGAACTGGTGCATTGTACAAAGTGGATGAAATGATGAAGAAGGAGATCTACCTGAAAATTATTTAGCCTAAGCTTCTGGTTGAAACTTAAATTAAAATCAAATTGAGTATTTCAAATGGACAATCACCACAAACACGCGTCAGAGCTGGTTGTTGAATGGATCAAGCAGGGTAAAAGTTGAGTGTGTTCCAAGAAACCAATTAATTTAATCGAACTATTCAAATTCTGCCAAGAGAAGTGGCCAAATATCTAACCAGAACTTGATGACGCTACTAAAAACATCTGCTGAAGGTGAAACTTGCTAAGGAACGTAAAACCTAATATCAGACCACTATCGCCATGCTTTCATTTAATTGGAACAACTAAAAAGGTAAAAATTTCTTCAGGAAACAAAAGCTTGTGATTTGCTTTCATAGCCTAGCCTGTTAGCTTAGGACAACCTCTTCCTGCATGATAACTTTTCCTCAGAATAAAGGGTTTTGAATGTGATTTCATTTTATCACACAAAGCTATATAAATAATAATTAAAAAAAGGTTTTGTCTGTACATTGGTCAGCACTCACACTCTCTGTAATATCTTTACGTTTCATACATCGGAGCACCCAAAACTCAGAAAAAATTGAGTTTCAATTTCAGAAATATGTCTGTCTGACTGTCTGTATGTCTGTCCAGCCAGATTTTGTCACAGCATCACGCAAAACTGGCACAACAGAATTTAATGAAACTTTGCCAGTAGTTCGGTATTTGTCTGAAGTTAAACCTGAAATCAAAATGTTGAGTCGAAGTAAAGTTATGAGCAGTATTGTGCCTGGTTACAAACCTCCGGTTTTGACAGCGTACTGCACATGCCATACACCATGGGCGTGTCTTTAATCATCTGCTGGGCAGAAAATAATGAAACTTTTGCAGTATTTAGATATCTGCCTAAAGTCTAACCTGCACCATAAGTGAAATGAGAATGTTGAGTAAAAGCGATGTCATGGACTAATAAAATAAGCTAATAATAAGCTACTTGCTCAATGTAAACAAACACCTGCACCAATAGATATTAATTAGAAAAGCTGAACTGAACATTTTTACTGGGACTAGCTCATATTTTCACCACTGAAATAACAGCGCTGAAGTGAATTTTAACTCGCTGGAGTCGTTTTAAGGTAAAACTTTTAAGGTAAAATCTACATTTGTGACAACGAAAAAAGTACAACTTAGTGTAAACAAGGCGGAAAATACTCAACCTTACAAACTGTGATGTCTTTGTATTAATAAGTTAGACAGAGAGTTCTGCCGTACAGACAGACAGATACGTGGGCTTCAACCTGAAATAATAATAATAATAATTATATCACTAATTACATTGAAGCTGATCAGCTTAGTTTTAGCTTTAAACTTTTAACTGTTTCTACAAACGTTACACTAGTACACACAAAAAAAAAATCATCAAACTACACACACTCCACTTGTGTTTACTCTCCATCTTTCTTGCTTAACGCCATGCTAACACAACATTACATGCTAGTTACTGCATCCATGCTATGACGTGCTGCTCTACTAAGCTAGAAGTTCGGCTTACTGT
>QNUK01000245.1:407500-455000 GCA_013621035.1 Clarias magur
GGTGCGCGTGTGTTTACAAAAAGCAGTGTGATGTCTCCATCTAGTGTTAACTGATTCAACTAGACGTCATGACAAGCGCCGGCAAAACTCATTTTTATTTCTCATCATTAAAATATTCTAATTCTTATACTTCACGAAAAAGGTGGAGTGCAAACTTTACTCTCCTTGATATTAAAAACATAACTACACAATATTTTGGCTCGCTCTAGAGTAACCTGATGTGAAACAGTTTGTAAAAAGAAGGTGGATGTAATTTTTTTGTACTATAACATGACATTTATTTAAATTGAAATATTTGCATTTGACATAACTAAGACATTTGTAGCATATTTAAGTATAGTACAGACATTCCTTAGTATATTTACAGCATGCTTACTTAATAATACAGTACAGTACTTACTGTTATATTTTACAAATAATCAAGTAAAAAAAAAAGTTTTTTTTTTACCAAGGTAACAGGACAGTACATTGTTCAGTATATACATTTTAGTATATATAATTATATACTAAAATATATATAGTATATAGTATGTTTTTAGTAACATATTGTTGCAGAATCAGACATTTATATTAGACATGTGGGTTAGAAGTGTAGATTAAAGTAGATTAAAGAGGAATAATTAAAATAATTAATACTTTTTAATAATTGTTTCTCATTGTAATTAATAAGAATCACCTGATGAATGAATGTTGATGAATCTATGCACATTTTATATTATCTTTAATAGAATCGCTATGATGTACTTTATGTAGTGTTGGGATTAATTATTATTGTTTTTGTTTTTTTAAAGAAAGACACAATTATACAAAATGATTTTGTGATTCAAGTTTAATCAATTTACAAAAAAAAGATGCATAGTTACAAAAAATATTTTTCTTTTCTTCATGTATTTCTCTTTATACATCTGTGTGCATTATTCACTCACTCATTCTCTACAGCGCTTATTCTGTACAGGGTTGCAGGAGGACTGGATTCTGGACACTAGACAGGGAACAGTCTGAACAGGGTGCCAGTCCATCGCAGGGCACACAAGCACACACACACACACACACACACACACACACACACACACACACACACACACACACACACACACACACGCATACACTCACTCACACACAAACACCAATTAGCTTATTCTGCATGTCTTTGGACTGTGGGAGGAAACCGGAGTCCCCAGAGGAACCCACAAAGCGCAGGAAGAACATGCAAACAGACCCGAGGCGGGAATCGAGCTCTCGAACCTCGAAGTGCAATTCCACAGTGGTAACAAATACGCCACAGAGCTGCCTGTGGATTATTCATTTTGCTGTAAAATCAATAAGAAAAAAAAGGATTATGACATTTTATTAAAGTTTACGTACTTGAACGTGACATTTTAAACCACTGACAATATCTGTAAAATTAAATTGTCTAAATATATAATATGTAATATACAGATATTATAGCAGATAGATAGATAGATAGATAGATAGATAGATAGATAGATAGATAGATAGATAGATCCAATACATGGATACTTTAAATACTATAGATTTATAATATCCACTATAGATACTTTAGACATAAAATAGATAAATGATATATATATTATATTATATTATATATGATCTAAGTTAACTAGCTGGTTAACTTCTGGTAAACTTGTTCCATTTGTGAATGGTGGTTTCAATAACATTACCTAAGATAGCTAGCCTGCTAACCATGTGCAAATTAAAATATATTGTATAATAAATAATGCAGGAGCATCCAAACAACACACTATGAGCAACATGATAAAACTACTAAAGCTTGAAAGAATTACCAGTAACGCCCGTCCTCTGGTCTCGATGGGTAACAGGGCGGTGCCGACAGCACACAGAGAGCAAACCAGAGCAAACGGAGACAGCGCTAACAGCACAGACCTAGACATCAACACCTGAGACACATAACACACAGTCACGCCTTCTAAAGCAAACCTGAAACATCTAACACTGGGGATGGGACAGAAAAAAGACATTTCGAAAGAAGTTTGATAAAAGTAAAAAATGTTACTTTCTTCAGAAAGGAGTACAATGTGTGTTACAGCCTGGAGAAGGCTTTCACATGATTTGATATATTATATATATATATATATAAAATAGAATTTGTTTACTTTCTCAACATCAAGTCAACATAAAAGGGGTGTTCATGTCAAACTAGGACTTGAGATGAAATTTCTGGTGAATGAAGGCGTAAGACTTCAAGCACAGTACAGTAATGAGACTTTTAGCCGCAGTAAAACATTTGAATGGTACAAACATTTTAAAGAAGGCCATACACCCGAGAATGATGATCCTTCCGAGGTTTCTCAGAACTTGCTGCCGTTGTTCCCTTGACTATACAGCGAGTGAAACACCTGATCCTTGTATCCTTAAAGGATCCATTAAAGGAGTTCCTGGGAGGCCAGTGTTTCAGACAGGAAGCAGGCAGTCTGATCATGGCTCTGGGTTACTATGAAAACTGCCTACACCTTGATTGTACCTTGATGTTTTCAAGTAATAGTGAAACACTGGGATAAATGTTTCAGGGGATAGTGCTGGGGATTATATAGAAAACTAAAGGGAGTTTTTACTCTCATAACTGTGTTCTGTTATTCTGTACCATAAAAAAGGTCTGTTTCGATTTTAACCATGTTTAAACTTACCTGTGCTATAAAGGGTGCAATCATTCCTCCTATTCGACTGAATGAAGTACAGAAGCCCATTCCTATAGAGCGCACTGCTGTAGGGTAAACCTGTAGGAACATACCATTACTTCAATATACTCTAAATACATCTCAGTCCATTTATTCTTCATATTACTCTAAGTTTATTCATACAAATAAAAACAAAGGTTCTCAGACTCACGGCTGATGTAAAATAAAAAAAAAACTCACCTCTGCAGTATAAATATAAACCACATTAAAATTCATGGAGACCAGTGAACGCAGCAGGAAGAGCAACACCGTGAATCCAAACCTACAGGGGGGAAAGACATCACCGTCACCTCTAACTATTATTCTGATTAGTTTCCACCTGGCTTGTGTTATGTAATATGATTATCATGATCTTACACTGCCATGGTGTCTGCAGTGATGCTAATGGCGGATTATATTTTATTATCAGACCTCTTATGCTTTATGCTAGTTACCACACACACAATTAGGCAGACGGAGTGATCTTTTATGTCGCACAGTAGAACAGCAGGCAGTCAAACCATCACATTATTGAATCTTTATACTAATACTACGGTATATAACCCCCCCCCCCCCCATCTGCCCCTACAGTATGTCACACGCCCTCGACAGTGGGCTCTCGCTCTTTTGGAGAATGTTTTGAGCACATTCTTGTAAAATAAAATATAACAGTCTATTTAATGTTAGGCAATATATATTTAACACCCTTACACTATATTTAATATGGCACTGAAAAATATGGACCAAAAAAATTGGACAAAAGACAAAAAGATTAGTTAGTTTTTTAAACTGCTGAAAAAATGGAAATATAATTTTTTTTACTTGAAAAATCATGACCAGAGAATAATTTATTATTATACTAGGCTAGTGTGCACAGAAGGCTAACCTTTCTGTTGGAGTTAATACTGAATCAATACATATTATCCTCAATTATTTTATTTACATTATTAGAAAGAAAGAAAGAAAGAAAGAAAGAAAGAAAGTAAGAAAGAAAGAAATGAAAGATAGAAAGAACAATAGAAAGAAAGAAAGAAACAAACATTAATAAAAATAAATGAATGAATAAATAAATAAAGGCTGAAAAGAAAGAAAGAAAGAAATGAACAAATGAAAGAAAAAGAAAATAAAGAAAGACGTTGAAAAGAAAGAAACTAAGAAAAAAGAACAAATGAATAAAGAAAGAACAAAAAAATAAATAAAAGAAAGAAAGAAAGATAAAAAATGGACAAAAAAGGAAGGAAGGAAAATAAAAAAGAAATAAAGAGGTTGGTTGAAAAAAGAGAAAGAAAGAAAGACAGAAAAAAATGAAGGAAAGAAAGAAAGAAAGACAGAAAAAAATGAAGGAAAGAAAGAAAGACAGAAAAAAATGAAGGAAAGAAAGAAAGAAAGACAGAAAAAAATGAAGGAAAGAAAGAAAAAACAAAAAAGAAAATAAATATACACATGTACTGTAGATGTTATAGATGATCGATTATAACAATAAATATAGTTGCAAGCAACGATGACGGGCCCAAGCATGGCGCCACCGCCACCCGGGCGCACCAGTGAGACGGTGGGCAAAGAGGGCACGTGCACTTATAGGGGAATGCCTAAAGGACAGACGTGACAGTTCGGGTTGAATGAAACAGATTATAAGAATGTCCACTGATGTCAAACGGGACTCAGCATCTAAGCTCTAATGTCTCTACTGTGCGTGTGTATAAATATGCATGTATGTATGTGTGTGTGTGTGTGTGTGTGTGTGTGTGTGTGTGTGTGTGTGTGTGTGTGTGTGTGTGTGTGTGTGTGAGTGCCGGTAGTAGCCACGTTTCAGCATGTGGCATCGCCATGGTTACACTGTCTGAGAAATCAGAAATCCCACTGAAAAAATGTTTGAGTTTAGTAGCTCTTCACTATATACAAAATTAGCCGGTTCAGGGTGCTGAGGCACCAAAGACTGTCTGATAAGGGACAGATGAAGATGCACCAGGTGTATGTAAACAACCCCTTTATTGTCAGCACTCTACAGACTGGTTTGTTTGTAGGATTGTAAAGTGTCAGGTTGTGTTTTTTTCATAAAATAAAACAAGGACATAAATATAAGCATACAACATGTTATTATACTGTGCATGTATATGAATTTTTATATGCGTGTGTGTGTGTGTGTCTGTGTGTGTGTGTGTGTGTGTGTGTGTGTGTGTGTGTGTGTGTGTGTGTGTGTGTGTGTGTGTGTGTGTGTGTGTGTGTTTCTGTGTGTGAGACCTTATTAGCCACTATTCGGCATGAGACATCTCCATGGCAAAACTGTTTGAGATATCAGAAATCCCATTGCAGTATTCCATCGTCAATGAGATTACATGGGCCGGTTTGGTGAAGAAGATAATGGTGCAGTTTGTGTGTAGCGGATGTGTAATGTGTGTAGAGTGTGTTTGTGTGTGGTTGTGTAGTATGGTAAGTGTGTGTGTATGCGTGTGTGTGTTTGTGTGTGTGCGTGTGTGTGTGCGTGTGTGTGTGTGTGTGTGTGTGTGTGTGTGTGTGTGTGTGTAAATCAACCCCCTTGTCCATCTGACTGAATGTTGCACAGTGGGCAATTGAAATGTTTGTATTGTTTATTTTTTATGATTTCTGCATATATTTAAATAGTAAACATGACGTCATAGTAAAGGAGAAGGGGAAAGACCTGACTGCAGAATAGCTCCATCTACTGGGCATATTTTATTACTGCAGGAGCCAGGGCAGAAAGTTCAGGCCAAGGCTCATAAATATACTGTAAAATTTGTTGGGAGCTGTATGAGCATCACAAAAACATGAAACTCACGAAATCTACTCAGAACCAGTTTCTACGTAAAATGTTTGGGCACATTAGGACTTTCCACTTGGTGGATATAAGTATCTTATGTTTGCTCCAAATGATATGTTGCCATAGCAACACTATTCAACGTATCAAAAAGTCCTTTACAGTGTGACATCAGCCGTGTCTTCCAATTATTGTGCCTGATTTTGAAGCCAATTAGCTGAAAATTAGTCACAAAATAATTTAATTTCTAAAAGTAGACACTTTCTGCTGCCAGTTGGTGGCGCTCTGACAGAGACTCATGGGACCCATGTCTCTGTGAGCAGGTTTCTTCTCTTAACCTACCGCTGAGGTTTGATGGACATCACACAATTTATACAGAAGCTATTAGCCACTTCCTGTTTCCTGTTATTCGCCGCAGGTTTAAGGGCTCGCCACGGCCGGCCCGTTTAAGATATCAACCAGCCCTTGGCAATATTAGATCCTCAATGTCTTGAGAAGGTTGATATTAGACCCTGTTTGGTCAAAAACATATGAATCCTGTAAGATTAGTATATCACATTCCAATTGGTGCGTTTTTCAAACAACGCAAAATAACCGACTTCCTGTTCAGCAGATTCCATGACATGGGGTATGCAAGTTGTTCAACTCAATGAGATCTAAATTTATACTGGGTCTCATTCATATATGTGAAAGTGGATATGAGTTATGCAGCTTAAACTTTACAAAGTTCCAGGGGGCGCTGCACAGGCCCTTTGCCACGCCCGGGCTCCAGGCTCTCAGGGCTTCCTCACAATCAGTGAGAGTCTACACCCATAAAATTTTGGAACCGTAGGTCTTTCCACTCGTAAGATATGTGAAGAATAATTTTCTTAGATGTTTTCTTTAGTTAACTGGTCGGCATAGCAAGACGATTCAAATTCGAAAAAAAATCCTTCAGGGTGTGAAATGACCCATGTCTTTTCATTACTCTGGCTGATTTTGAACCAAATCAGGTGAAAGTAAAGGCCAAAATATTAGTGATTTCCAAAAGTGACACACTTCCTGCTGCCAGTTGGTGGCGCTATGACATAGACTCATGATTGTCATATGATGTGATGACCTTCCTACTCTTAACAAACCTGTAAAGTTTCATGTACATACCTTAATATACACAGAAGTTATTAGCCACTTCCTGTTCATTTTTATTCGCCATGATTTTAAAGCATCGCCACGGCTGAACCGGTCGAGATATCAAAAAGACCTCTGCAATTTTGTATCGGCAACTTGTTTAGATCATATATGGCTGGTCTGGTGCAAATTGTATTAATTCCCTAGGAATTTCACATTCGATTGGGTGCGTTTTGCAAACAACTCAAAATAACTCACTTCCTGTTGATTAGACCTGATGACATACAGCGCGAAACTTGTTCAGTTTGATGAGATCTAAATGTACACCGAGTTTTATAAGTATACGTGCAAGCGTGCCTGAGCTATGATGCAAGACTCCCTAGGGGGCGCTGTGCCGGGCGTGTGCGACTCCCCAGGCCGAGCCTCACTGAGGACCTGTTGGCCGCAGATTCCAAAGTGTGTGCAAAGTTTGGTGAGTTTTTGTGTATGTTAAGACCCCCGAAAGTGCCCGGATGATTGAAAGAAAAATAATAAAAAAAATATATATATATAATAATAATCCTAACGAAAACAATAGGGCCTGCACACTAGTGCTTGGGCCCTAATAAATGAGTGAATCTCCTGACCAATCAGAGCTGAGATTCAGCAGCGCTGTGGTGTAAACTATAAACACAGTGTTATTATAATCAGATTCGTTTTAAAAGTTAAATCATGTAAAGACAGGGAAATTCCAGCTGTGGTCTTGTGCAGTGGGAACTCACATGGTGGTGCAGACGTTGATCAGCATGAAGAAGACGGCTGAGAGGAGCTGCAGGATGATCATGCTGCACTTTCGTCCCACGATGTGTAGCAGGCCAATGTTCACAGGGATCACTGCAAACAAAACCAGCCATCATGACCGCTCATCATCTACACACACGTGTTCCATTCCACAGACTACAAGTGTAGGAGTCACATCAGAAACTCACGTGCCACTTCGCCCAGACAGCTGATCAGGAGGGTCTGGTAGTCGGCCATGTTGAAGGGGATGCAGTAACACAAGGCCTCTTCCTGGTTGTGTTTGATGTCGTGCTCGGCGTCAGCGTCGGTCACACACAGCAGGTTCTTCTCCAGGAGCTCGGAGCTGCTGAGCACAGAGCCGTAATACGAGAAGGACGCCACAAACCTGCAGGCACCACGTCAGACACGTGTCAAACAATACTTCATTCAATCTCTTAGAATCGCAAACCGACAACATACAAATGAGATGAGATAGAAAATACATTACCATGAATACCACAGCAACAGAGATGTTCTTAAGAACGCCCGACTAACCAGAGTAGCAGCATTTCCTCTCTTCGTCTGTAAATACACAACACAACCATGAGTAATTGTGTGTGTGAGCACATGTGTGTGTTTGTGAGAGAGCCAGAGTAACGCACCAGTATGGGTTCCCGTAGTTCCCCCTCAGGCAGACTGGCTCCATTCATCTTAGCGATCCATTTTAAAGTGGCCATAGCTCCGTCTATGTTCCCTGCTGAGACCTGGAACCTGGCGGACTCTGGGATAAACTGGAGGAACGAAAGGAAGAAAAAAGAGGAACAAGTTAAATTAAGTTGAAATATGTTATAAATATAACAAATATGAATCAACATGCACAGTTAAATGCAGTAAAAATCATATCAAATAAACAATTAAAGATTGACACAGACTACACATGCTTCACAAAATGTATATTATATGTTAAAATGAAAAGAAAAAAAATTATAAAGTCACTATAGCAAATACAATGTGTTATAATACGCATATAAACATTTAAATAATTAAACACAGACAAGGCTGATCCTAGCCACATAACTAGGTGTTAAAAAAAACTAGTGAAGTGATTTTTCTTGGCAGAGTTTTGCGAGTCGGCTCTGTGTCCAGTCTCAGGTCACGTGATCTCAGTGCCATGGAAGGGAGGTTGGGTCTAATTAGCATACTAAAAGTACAGGCTGCACTAAACAGTTTTCAAAAATATTTTTTTTACTGATAGATGTACAAGGCCAAGACAATTATAATGGTATGACTTGACACTGATATGAATATTCTTCTTATTTGTTGTGTACTTGTATAGGCTAAATCAATCTTTAAAGAAAGACAGGGACAAACATGAAGGTAAAACAAACAAATTAAACATTAAATTGTAAATAATCCACTAAATTTAAACAAACAACTAAACAAAGGATACAAAAAAAGCGAAAGCAAACTAAACAAATAAAAAAGAGGAGTGAAATCAATAAAAAAATAAATAAATATACAATTCTAATAATAATTAATTGTAAAAAACAAATACAGGGAAAAGGAGATGTCAAATAAACAGGTACGTTGTAAATAAATACGTTGCAAATAAATACAAACAAAAACTTAATGAAAAAAAAGAGGAAGAAAGAAAAGAGGAAAGGAAGGAAAAAAAACAGAAACAACTAAATAAACAAGCAGGTCAAATAAATTAATAAAGACATTTATTAAAAAAGTAAATAAAAAAAGACAGGACATTTAAACAAACAAAAACAAAATAACATCATATAAATAAAATCACCTGGAACAGGATGATGAGGAGAACACCGGGGATGACGGAGAAGCGGATCATCCAGCGCCAGCCCAGCGTGGGCACCACCGTCATGCCCAGGATGATGATCAGCAACGACCCCAACATCCAGAAGATCTGAGCACACAGGAACATGGGACATCATCAAATGGACATCATCATCATCATCATCATCAACATCAATATTATTATTATTATTATTAGTAGTAGTAGTAGTAGTAGTAGTATTACTGCTGGTGTCTTACAGAGGCCAGGGGCAGCAGAGAGCCTCGATATTTAGCAGGGATGAACTCCGTCTTCAGGACAAACCTTTAACAGAACGACTGATGAGTCACAGCCGGCTGTCACCATCAATGACACACAAGCTTAATATGTTGACTGAAAGTGTGTGTATTGGTGTGTGAGCATGCGTGTGTACCCTTGTGATGTGGCTGCCACTCCACAGCCCACCATGCTGCGCAGGAAAATAAACCAGCCATAAGATGGCGCGAATGACGTGAGCATGGAGAAATATGCCGCCCACATGAAGCCCCCGAACACCACCTGCATGTGATAACCCACACACACACACACACATAGACACACATTTCTCTTAATACAGACACCATCATCAGACATTAAAGTGAACATCATGATGTTTTTACGTAACTGATATTAACTGACCTTCCACCGGCCATATTTATCCGCCAAATATCCACACAGCACCCCACATACCATGAAGCCCAGGAACACCATCTGTACACACACACACACAGAACAGAGCTCCTGGTTACGGTTATTGGAAACACAGTGCTGATTTCTGATTGATCAGAAGATATTGTCTCGTTTTTCTGTATTGCTCTTACTATAATCAATACAATAATAAGAACTTAATAAAGAGCTTATAAAGGTGCAGAATTGCCGACATGGTGAAGTTCCTGTTAGGAGATGTTTATTTACATAAACAAATATATTATCAACAAACAAACACAACATTGACAAGAAAAAAAGAATGAAAGAAAAACACCTAAACAGTTTAATAAATATATACAATATTGTGCAAATGTTTTGACACCCCTCCCCCTGTTTATCTTCATTTTAAATTAAACGAATAATTTAGCTTTAATGTAGCTCAAATGTTTTACTGTGAAAGGCCGAAAAGTGCCTAAAGTGTACTAATCACAGGCCTGATCATCTGTCATCATCTGCACCTGTTTCTCACTGCGTCATGCCTTATTTGAGATGCCTTTTTATGCTTGATGATTCATAGGTCACTGTGTGGCTTAACGAACAAAAAACATTCCTCTGAAACTGCTCAGGTACAGGGACTGGACTGGAAATAAGAGTCAAAAATCTCATAGAATGATTCCTTAAGACTACATTAAAAATACAAGGAAGTCTGGCTCTTTTAAAGGCAAATACTATATGAAGAAATTGAGGGGGTGGGGGGGGGTGGTCAAGATTTTTGCACAGTACTATAAATTACATAAATAAAATAAATATGCATTTCTTTATTCCAACATTGCACATTTATAATACAAGTAAATCTAAATATTTTCAAATTGCAATTCACTGCGATCAATCATAGACTATGTGATTAACTAGATTACAAATTTGCATCAGTTGACAGCACTACTAAAAAAGCTCACCGTGGAGACCAGGGCCACCTGCCAATCCTGAAGACGCCACTCACAACGTATTTCAGGAGACACCACAGCCAACAGCATGATCTCCATCGCCTCTACGATCTACGACACATCCCATGGAGAGACACAGAATTACAGACACTGTATAGACACGGATCAGATACAGAGGTGTGTCATAGAGAAACGCACAAAGCTCTTACATTGGCGCTGCCCATAATAACAAAGAGCATGATGTGAAAGCGCCCAAAGCCAATGCTTTCCACAGCCTCCTCCACAGTGTAATATTTCTGATCTGTGAGAGCAAACACAGGGATTAGCAGGTCAGAGAGCTAAACCAGGAAGAATTTTAAAAATGACACCGGGATCAATACAGCAATAAACCTTTAGAAGAAAAATAATTTGAGGTGAAAACTGGAGTTCAATAATAACAGAAACAATATCAAATAACAGAGCTATTAGATAATAAACCTTTTTAATTTTTATTAACAATCCTAATTTTAATAAATTGCCTAAACCAAGACAGTTTCTGTTGTGTCTACAACAGAAAGAAGAAGAAGAAGAAGAAAAAATAATGAAAAGCACCAACCTAACTTAGTGAGTGATTTTGTATCTAAATGTGTGTGCTTGTGCCCTGTGATGGCTTGGCACCAGGGTGTACCCTACCTTGTGCCCTAAGTTCCCTGGGATAGGCTTTAGGCCACTTGCAACCCTACACAGGAACAGATGCACAGATGCACAGCTGGATGGATGGATGGAGAACGTGGTTATAAAAAGGTTTTTGACCCATTATATTAAACTATTTTGTTAATCATCATCATTCTAACTTGCTGTGTGTTACAACACATATATACATACTGTATGTCCTTTTTTGCCATAAATTCTGCCTAAATTGTTTATGAATAGAATAAATTTCAATTAAGTTAATTGTTGAAACATTTTAGTAGTAATGTGAATGATAATAACTAAATAACTATGAGATGCTTTTCATAAACAGTGAGATTTTTAAGATTTTGTGATTTTTGTTGACGTTAACATTAAAGGTGAAGTCTTTGATTTTGTTCAGGTACTTGAATTTGGCTGTTTGGAAAAATTTTACCTTTAAACAAATACTGTACAGACCCGACTTTCCAGAAAAACATAGTAGGAGCTGTATGAGCTAAAAGGCCTACAGGCAAGTGCAGGTGTGGGGATATTCTCAACTGACTGGCAACATTTTTGACATGAAAGCTAATGATTTAATTTCATTTGTTTTCTTTTCTACTTTCCACTAAGCCTGGGGAAGCCAAACACTCACAGTTTCTGCTCTTGCAAGAAACTAGAAATAGCAAACCTGTAATGTTTTTTTGGAGGGTGATAACCTGTCTTGTTTTCAACCAAACATGTACAAGCAGTGTTCAGGTAAACCAGGGCTTTTCTTTTGATTGTGCAGAATAACAGAACACAGTAACGAGAGTAAAAACTCCCTTTATTTCTCTATATAATTCCTTACTACACTAATGCACTTATCCCAGTGTTTCACTAGTGCTTGGATACCTTCAGGTTAGAAAGTTTTCTCAGTATGCTGGACACATGATCAGACAGCCTGCTTCATGCCTGAAACCCTGACCTTCCAGGAACTTCTTCAATCGTCTAAACATATGGAAATGGCTTGGAGCAAGGTCAGGGCTGTACCGTAGATGTGTCAATAGCTCCCAGCCATGTGTGTACAGTTTCCACTGACAAGATGCATCTGTTCATCAAGTTACTTGGCAACAAGTTATTCTTTAATTTTCAAAGATCAGGACGTTCCACTCAAAGGATGTTCACTGGAACGACTGCAGTGGGCTCTGAGACAACTCATCCGGGTCGCACCAACCTACATTTACGGCCTTCTTTAAATCGTTTGCACCATTCAGATGTTTTATTGTGGATAAGACTCTCATCTCTGTACTGTGCTTGAAGTCTTCTGTAAATGTCAATTTGTTTTATGCTTTCATTCATGAAAAATTTCCAGAAAGTTGTGAAGTCCCAGTTTGACTTGAACACTCCTCGTATTTTAAAATTATGCACAAAAAAGTTCTGTCTTGTTCCCATCAGACCATGGCACACATTGGCTTGTGGTTTAGGGTAATTAAGGCTGTCCTGGGTAGCTTTTCCAGGTCTAGCCACATTGTCACATACTGTACATGAAGCAACCGGTACTTGTCCTATACTGTATATCCACCGCTCTTAATGTTGCCATAGGGCTTAACTTATCCAGCCAATAGGTTTTCATCTTGTGCTTTCGTTTATTGTGGAGTGACATTTTTTTATTTTTTGTGTGTGTTATTGCAGAATAAGCTTGTTCAACTATGTTTTTCTACTAAAAATGACCTTGGTTTATATCACAGAAGCCTGCAATTTGAACAGGGATAGGTAGACTCTTTATTTCCACTGCACTGAATGTGGTTTTGAATGTAAGGTTAGAATTCTCAGTGTGAGACACAGGTGGCAACAATCATACGAGCAATAGACATTTCAAGTGAGCAAAATGCCTTGGGAATGTGTAACACTGTGAATGAATTTTTTAAACAGTTCGAAACGAAAACCAGCTAAACAGGAAATGTTTGTTAAGTCATGCCATCTGATCACTGCAGGCATTCATTCTCCAGATACTGGCATGTTACATATGGTAGGCAGGTCATTTTCCAGCAACTTGTGCTACAGCAGCTCTTCTGTGCTAGTGCTCCCCACATGCATCAGTGAACCTTAAGTGCCCATGGCATTGTCTCTGGTTCACTGGTTTTCCTTCTATCCCATGTGCTGCTTCCTAAACACTGAGAACTTTGAGAAGTGACTGTTCACTTTCTGCCTAATTCCGTCTAATTCCATGGTCTTTCCTGATTTTAATTTTTTCCCCAACATTGTAAAACAATACTGAACATCTCCAAAATATGCACTAATCTCCTTTGAACAGTTGATTTCTGAGGCTGGTAACTCTAAATTGACTTCTCCTCTGAAGCAGAGCTTAGTTTTGGTCTTGCTTTCCTGGGATGGTCTTCATTATAGTGCTTGAAAATGCACTTGACAAAACTGTTGTTACAAGAACTGTTCCAGAATTTAGAAAATAAATTAAAACTTTTGACTGGTATTATATATTATGTAGAGTATAATGTGCATATTGTAATCGAGTAATCAATGTTAATCAATTCACCTGTCATTGGTTTTAATGTTATGGCTGATCAGGGTATACTATGAATGTTCAAATGTTAAGAAGAAAAAGTATAATATTCAAATATTAAAATCCTTTACTCGAGCGGCACACATCTGTGCCAGTAACACAGCATTGGCTAATAAACTTTTTTTTTTTAAACTACCTGCTTTACTGAGGTAGGTTAGGTTCCTAGATCAATGGAACAGCCCCTATATCCAGTACACTGATCAGCCATAACATTATGACCACGCGCCTAATATTGAGTAGATCCCCTCCTTTGCCACCCAAACAGTAATGATGTATGTGTTTTGATACCTTTCTATTAAATCGTTCTATTAACATTTTTCCTCAGTATGAGCTAAAGTAGCTCTTGTATTGAATCAGACTCCACAGGCCAGCTCCATGTGCTCTCCATGTTCACTCCCTATGTACATCAATGAGCCTTGGCCACCCATGACCCTGTTGCCAGCTCACCGGTTTTCCTTCCTTCCATACCTTTAGTATGTCCTGACCACTGCATCCTGGGAACATTCCTGAGAAAATCCACAGTTTTGGAGTTGCACTGACCTTGTTGTCCAACCATCACAATTTGGCCCTTGATTTGGACCTTTTTAATATCTCTTTACAATGGCGGGTGGAAGTGGGCAGGGTATATTAGGAAGTAAGGGAACTTTTTTTTTTTTTTTACTGAAGTTGATGTGTTGGAAGCAGAAAAAATAAGCAAGCATAGGGATTTCAGTGACTTTAACAAGAGCCAAATTGTGATGGCTAGAGGATTGGGTCTTTTGTGGGACGTTCCCAGGCTATAATGCTTGGTCATGCTCTTTATGTCTATAAATTATCTGGGATTTAAAAGTTCTGGTTTTATGGACACTCACTCACTCAAAAAAAAAAAAAAAGTTTGGGAACCTCTTGGTTAGACGGACAAGTTAGTCTTACCACAATGACAAAGCGGTACACCATCAGCGTGAATACTTTTAGAATTAGGAAAACATACCCTTGACTTCCTCAACTGGTTTGGCAGCAGCTTTGGCGGCAGCCTCGCGCACCTGTTTCTCGCGCTCCGCCTCGCGCGCCGCCTCCTCCCCCTCCTCCCCCTCCTCCTCCTCCTCCTCCATCTCCTGCAGCTGTATCGCGCTCACCAGCTGCGTCTTCATGGGGCTCGCGCTCATCCTCTTCATCCAACACAAAGCTATTATTATTATTATTATACAATTAGACAATAAAGCCACCGAAAACTTTTTTTTACATCTCGTTTCAACTTAAAACAATAAACAAAGTTGTCATACGATTGCTTTGTGTTGTGGTTGCTCCTGATAGGCAAGCTGAGAGACCAGGAAATATGAAAACCAGCAACACACACAAGGAATTACTGACTCACTGAGCACCCGGATAATACTAACGCCTCATAATATACAGTATAAATAAGTACAAACTCGAGGCTACAGTGTTTTCCGCTGTCGTGTTGTTCATTAAAGTGTACATTTAGCCATTCTCAGGTGTAGTAGAGAGATTTAAAGCCACAATTATCACGCAAACAAAGCTTTAAAACATGAAATAAATTAATGGCACACGTCGTCGCCAGAATGTATACCTTTTCTCCTTCTGAATTCCCAACGCTTAAATGCTAAAAAATCCGACTTCTCATTATTGCCCCTCCGGAAAGCTGTTTCTGTCCAGTACTGTAACTACCTGCCGACAGGTAAACTGAGTCCCTGAGGAACTCACGAGCAGCAGGAGGCAGGACCTGGACTTTAAAGGGCCATGCAGGGTATTTATCACAGCAACACTCCTCAACACTGCTGCCAACTCTTATCAGGGGAAAGGAACGAGCGCGTGCTCAAAATCGCCCGATGACGTCATACTGTAAAACCTTCGGGTAGTTGCATATCAAAATACAGTGGCGACTTTTAAAAAAACAAACAAATAAATACATGCATTAAATAATGCAGAGACAAAAATATTTGGCAGTGGCACCACAAACTATGTGTTGTTGATCTTTCTGCTACTCCTGCACAACAACTTGGCACAGGTTTTATGCCGAATTACCTTCCTGACACCACCAAGAAAGTTGGCACGATGGCATGAGGGGTATTACTGTCACCTTGCACCTCCACGGTCAGGGTTCGATTCCCATTTCAGGTCTGTGTGCATGGAGTTTCCATGTTCTCCCCATGCTTGGCGGGTTTCCTCCAGGTACTCTGGTTTCCTCCTGGAATTGCCGTTTCCGAATTGCCCGTAGTGTGTGAATGACAATCAGTCGTCCAGCTGGCAACCCGAGCCCATAAGTAACTGCTAGAAAAACAACAGATATACAGTACGTCCAGGTTGGTGAGGATCCATCGCCTGATGTGCCAGGGGGCACATGAACAGATCAAAATATTTTTTTTTAAATTGAAAGAAAATTGTTACAAACAGAAAATCGTTCATTGATTGTATCTTTGCACACGATGGTTACAGGTGATTCAAGTGGAAGTACTGTATGCTTAGCACGGCTTAATCTTGACTGAAAGCAAAGTGGGATAAAATGGGATAAAATAGATAAGGTCAAAATATTTGTAAAAGTCTTTAAATGTATGTTAAAAAGTTATGTGATGTTGATTAGAAAGGCATGACCATGAAGCACTATACAAACGATAAACATTACTCACAAACTCACACTTAGTGCCAAAATACAGGCTTTGTGGTTAACCACAGTACAGACTAGTCTGGGAATTTGGCAGAGAGTTACACCTGAAAAAAAGCACTAGCAAACAGAAATGCAAATATGTGTCTGCCTGGCAAATGCACAACAGTAAAATATAGTTTAACCAAATTTAGAAGCTCTGATATTTTTAACAGGGCTCCCACTTGCAGATTTGTAAATACAAGGGGTGTTCAAGTCAAACCGGGACTTGTGATGGCATTTTCCATGAATGGAGGTGTAAAACGTATTGACTTCAAACACAGTACAGTGATGAGACTCGCAGCTACAGTAAAACATTCAAACAGGGCAAATCTTTTAAAGAAGGACGTACATCCGTGAAAACCTGGCTGAAGTGCCAAAGAGCCCACTGAAGTTGTTCCTGTGAATTCTTAAAAATCAACGGATAAAAAGTGAAAAAACTGCCATCTGCCTGTGGGAACTGTGCATTCACCAACTCCACTTACACATCATAGCCACTCATTTTCACATGTTTGGAAAAACTACAGTATATAAATCTTATTTTTCGATTTTGGAGTATGTTAATTGCCACACAAAATAATCATAATAGGTAACGGAATCTATTCTTTTTACAGTCCATTAAGCTCAGTTCCCTGAGGTACACTATTTTGGTCATGTTGGTCTGGTCATGCTTAACTTTTACAGCACACTTTAGAGTGACCATATGCTTAAGTGACCCTTATTTTGTATTACGTGTGGATCCACACCAAGATCCACATTGACATGTTGAAAAAGAAAACGTCTAGCATGCTTGATTAAAGAACACCAACAAATGAATTACACAGTATTTCCCATACAACATAAAAACAGTACCATTCTGTGTACAGAGTAAACCGATAACTACTTTGCTTTGATGTGTTTTTTTCATCAATTCATTCAGCAATATGATTTCTTAAAAGTAATGTGACTACTTATAAAGATGAAAGGTTTAGACCTTATAAAAGCAAAAACAAAAAACTTAATGTATGATTGCTTAAAAGTAATAAGAAAAAAAAAGTTAAAGGACAATGTTATAATAATTACATAAAATGTTGTTAAATGCTAAATGTTAAATGAGTGCTTGAAAAGTCTCATGCACTAATCAGACCGTTTCTGTTCAGAAATCAGCTTTGCTTTAGTTCAGTGGTCTAGTGTTAAACTTTTGAAGTGCAGTCTTAAAAAAATCTCCTGCAATAGATAATAAATAAGGGACAACAACAAAATGAAAATGATAAAAAAAATTTTTGTTACATGCACTTCATTTTCTTTTTGTGTTTATTAAAAATTTTTTTTACAATAAACCTCTCATAATCTCAGTGCTTGAATTGAAATGTAAAGCTTGTGTAAAAAGTCAAATGGTTGTGAAGCAACATTACAGAAACACAAAGAAGGGTTTTATTTCTTTATATATTTGGAGGGTACGTTTCTTGCTTCTTGCCTCTTGTTTCATCTACTGTACCTCACATGTGTAAAGGTTTTTTTTTTTTTTTTTTACATTAGGTCCGTGAATTGAAACATGACATTCAGGACACTATTCCAAGCTATTAAACACGATCACACTATCACAGAATGAACTGGATAATAATCGCTACCTACGTTGTGTATTACAGAAGCTGTGGGTCAGGTTTCATGCGTGACCTTTTACTGAAACTTGATGAAATCAGATGGCTTTGTTGTGAAGTGGACTTGTCTTACTTCTTTGACGCTACATTGTAGGAGTGTGTAAAAAAAAAGCCTGATTATGCAGGGAGGTACCTCCGGAGCAGAAAAGCAGGAATTAATCCAATTATAAGGGCTGGGCTGGGCTGGGCTGTGATGAGGAGTTGTAAAACAGGTTTTCTATATGTACCGGTCACCTTGTGTTCACTCCTACTGTGGTAACCTGAGTATCTACAGTACAACAGGACGCTAATGCTACAGGTTTGTGTGTGTTGTGCATACAAAAAAGGTGATTGTGGACTGAAGCAGCTATTCACGTAACATTACAGGATCAAGAAAAAACACACAGAGATGGATAAGGTTGTGTGGCTAATCTGAAGATTAGACTACGTGGCTAAAGCAGGTGTATGCCTGGGCTTGTGTTTTTCTGTTGAAATACTGTAGGTGCAGTCAGTCAACAAAAAGTGTGATCAGCATATTTACATCCTGACTTACACTTTGCACTCACCAGGTGCATATGGCTCTTTCTCTAGTACTGCACAGGAAGAAAAAAAAAAAAACAGACTCCAGTAGAACCCAGTAGGTGTAGTTTTTGATGCACATGATTTTATTATCCCTTGTTAACTTTGCACAACAATCTAGAGACAGTACATGTTAAATACAGGGATGCAGTTTGCAGAGACCAAGGGAGTGAGATGGAATAATGACACAAAAGGAACAAATTCCAAACGGAGATACGTCATGTGACCCCATTTACACTCTAGATTAAATGCGAATAAAGATAATACGCATAAATTGGTGCATTTAGTTTATGCTTTCGAATGTTAATAATGCTTACGTAGAAACAATCTTGTTACTCAAATTGCAAATGAACTTTAAAAAAACAAAACAAAAAAAAACATTAAATAACGCATTGGGTATCAGGTTTAAGCCTGGATAGGGATTCTCTGCAAGAAAAACAAAAGGATAAACGCGCCTTTGAATTGAATCCGCTTGCGTTCTACCAGATGTTGTATTAGTGTAAATGCATTTATCCAGATTATTTCACATTTCACTGTTTTACGGAAAAATTCAATAAAGTTTTTTAAAATAGTTATTTTATCACAGCTGTTACACCTGCCATGAAAAACTAAAAACGACACAGTTGGATATCGGGAGCTGATCTGCATTTTGATGCAACGTGGCTAACGTTTCACTACAAGTGTAGTAAATGAATGTTGGCGAAATATGATCGGAATACAATCCACACACAAGATGCTAGAATCTTGTATAATCAGGTGAAAATGGGGTCTTTGGAAGTGCTAAACTAAAAACGACCATTCTGTACTATAGTAATATCAGGAATATTCCAGCATTCTTTAAACCTACAGTAGCTGCTCTCAGAAATAAAATGAATCTAGATTCAGATCTTAACTGATAAAGACAATCTGCCCAGCACCCATAACTGTAATATATCTGCTGCTCCATACACTCTGTATTTATTATGGAGTTTGTATTGTGAAAGCTAATAGAAAGAATTAGCTTGCAGCTTTTAGCATTCTTACAGTAGCATGCTAGCTAGCGTTTGCAAAATGAGAAATAGAGCTGTTGGTTCAGTAGTTATGCTTAGCTCATTTTATTTCCTCAGTCAAAGAGACACTATTTTAAGTTAAATTAGTTACCACTCGCTTACTCATTGTCTATACTGTTTTATCCTGTGTACTTAAATAATTATTTTGATTGTGTAAAGCTGCTTTGTGACGATGACAATTGTTAAAAGCGCTACACAAATAAAATTGAATTGTATTGAACAGGAAGGACATGAAAACTCCATGCACACAGACCTCAGGGTGGGAATCGAACCCAGACACTAGGGGTACAAGGCGACATTACTAACTATTACTACTGCTAACTACTAAGCCACAGTGCCGGCCAGTTAGTTACAATTAGTTGTGTCAATTGAGGTAGATGTTTTACTTTTGGTAAATAATTCTTGGACTTCTTTATATACTTTCAATAAACTGAAGAGATTATGCTTTTCGACATTACTTTAAGTAATGAATTTGACTAAAAATGCGGTATGCAGTACTGTGCAAAAGTCTTGAGCCAGGCCTCCTTTCTTTATATTTTACTCATGATTATGCATGCTACTGTATGTGTAATATATATTTATTTATATTTATTGTACAAGTTATTTTAATAATACTGGTACTTTTACAACCATAAACATCTTCCTGTTCTTTTCTTTGTAATGAAAAATGACCAGATTCTTGTCTATAGTAATCACACACATGCTAGAAATATAGTTTATAGACATGAGGTTGCAAGAATGCTGGAATATTCCGTTAATTTTCCAATAACCACCACTATGGCACTTATATGTCAACAAAGTTAGTCATTTCTCTTACTCAGTAACTCACATGAACCCAGAGCTATTAATCACAAACTCTACTTATCTCTGAAGAAAGTGTGAATTAGTTCATTAGCAAAGTAAATACACAGTTTGTCATAGGGTTATTGGGTCTGTTCTGGGTTAACACTGTTGCGCACACACACACACACACACACACACACACACACACACACACACACACACACACACACACACACACACACACACACACACACACACCCCACACACACACACATACACACACACACACACACACACACACACACACACACACACACATTGAATAGCACCATATTGGTCAGGTGGCTGGAACATGCTATGATAATGTAAATACTTAATTAAGCACTTAATAGTATAATCTTCACTTGTGATTTCCTGACTGCGGAGCGGCTGAGGTGACATGGCCCTGTTTTAAAAAAAAAAACATTTTTACACAGTGTTGTTAAAGTTTCATATATTGAGACTATACTTCTCATGTTGTAATTCATGTCCATGACTAAGTAGGTTATAATTGAGAAACCAGTTGATTTGTAATATTGCTTTTTCATTTTCGACACTTTATTCACTGGAGTTACTGGTGACGTGACATGGTAGAGGTGTACCACAGTGTCATTATCCCAGTTATTTAGTATCCCAGTATCTGTGTATGTACAGATTTAAAAGTGAAGTATGTGCTGTAGTTGGTCCCTAAATTCTTTTTATTATGAAATATAATATACTGTTTTATTATATATATTTTTTTGTTTAGAGCCATACAGTGATCATGTTTTATATACACTCACCTAAAGGATTATTAGGAACACCATACGGTGTTTGACCCCCTTTTGCCTTCTGAACTGCCTTAATTCTACGTGGCATTGATTCAACAAGGTGCTGAAAGCATTCTTTAGAAAGGTTGGCACATATTGATAGGAGAGCATCTTGCAGTTGATGGAGATTTGTGACATGCACATCCAGGGCACGAAGCTCCCGTTCCACCACATCCCAAAGATGCTCTATTGGGTTGAGATCTGGTGACTGTGGGGGCCATTTTAGTACAGTGAACTCATTGTCATGTTCAAAAAACCAATTTGAAATGATTCGAGCTTTGTGACATGGTGCATTATCCTGCTGGAAGTAGCCATCAGAGGATGGGTACATGGTGGTCATAAAGGGATGGACATGGTCAGAAACAATGCTCAGGTAGGCCGTGGCATTTAAACGATGCCCAATTGGCACTAATGGGCCTAAAGTGTGCCAAGAAAAGATCCCCCACACCATTACAACACCACCACCAGCCTGCACAGTGGTAACAAGGCATGATGGATCCATGTTCTCATTCTGTTCAACAGAAATCGAGACTCATCAGACCAGGCAACATTTTTCCAGTCTTCAACTGTCTAATTTTGGTGAGCTCGTGCAAATTGTAGCCTCTTTTTCCTATTTGTCGTGGAGATGAGTGGTACCCGGTGGGGTCTTCTGCTGTCGTAGTCCATCCACCTCAAGGTTGTGCGTGTTGTGGCTTCACAAATGCTTTGCTGCATACCTCGGTTGTAACGAGTGGTTATTTCAGTCAAAGTTGCTCTTCTATCAGCTTGAATCAGTCGGCCCATTCTCCTCTGACCTCTAGCATCAACAAGGCATTTTCGCCCACAGGACTACCGCATACTGGATGTTTGAGTGTGTGTGTATATATATATATTATATATACTATACACTATATATATAGTCTAATAATGTGTAAGTCTCTCTTGTGTTACCAAAACAACACACGATCCATCATGTTCTGGACTCCACAAGACCTCTGAATGTGTGCTGTGGTACAGGTACAGTATCTGGCACCGAGGTGTTAGCAACAGATCCCTTTAGTGCTGTAGGCTGCTGCGAGGTGGAGCCTCTGTGGATCAGACTGTTTAGACCAGCACATGCCACGTTATTCTCAGTCAGATAGAAATATGCGGAATGTACAGTATGCTTGTTGTTGTATTAAAATTACATGAAAATATTATTTCACTCATTTCATTAAACTGTGTGCACAATTTAGTAAAACATTCACTGGCTGTAACTAAATCATGCACTTGATTTTGTAAAACAAGCAAATCGTTTAGAAAAAAATGAAAACAGTTTTTCGAGCTCATTGCTTGTTTTATTAAATCATGCAGACAATTTAGTACAAGGAAAGAAATTAGGAACAAAATCTGATGTGATTGAATTTCTAATTTGTTTGCTTGATTACTAAATTGCATGCACAATTTAGTAAAACGTTTGCTTTTTTAAAAATTCACTCTATTTATGCCCCCTTTTCCAGAGAGCGACTTACATTTTTAAAATTTATTTGTTCTCATTATACAGCAACGTGGTGGTGCTGGGATTTGAACTTGGGACCTTCCAATCAGTAATCCAACAGCATAACCACTGAGCTGCACTGTCCTTTAGGTCCCACATTCCGACAACCTGGCAAAACCCTTTCCCACTAAATAATTAAACACCATGAGACCATGTATTCCGCACGACTCTTCATAACATATTAACCCAAGATCACGATCACAATTTATAACCATGAGAAAATTTCCTTAAACACCCTTTCCTTATATTAACTTCTGATCACAGTCTATTAAAAAACAGCCACCATGTCACCTGAGCAGCTCCGGACACGACTAACTGGTGTAATACCTGAAAAAAAAAAAAAAACGACTCATTTTCCCAGTTGGTCTTTGCACAAGTCTGCTTTAGAGAATGACATTTAAACCATCACACATTTTCTTTCTTTCTTTTTTTTTTTTTTCTCACGTGGTCCATATACACATTATATCTCTCTGCATTTTATATTTGAATCAGAAATACTGACTTTTCATTGGTTTCAAAAAATATTACTCAGGTATATAAATTGCAAAATATCAAAGCTTCTTTTTTTTCCCCCCTTGTCTCGATCAAGGTGATTGATCTGTGCTTTGACTGTTCTTGTTTCGTCTCCTACACCAGTACACCAGTACACAGTTTTCACTCATGTTCAACAGAATCTATCTATCAAGCTTGCTTTAGGATTTCACACCATTTGTAAGCGTTTCTTTTTTTAAAGCATATATATTAGCATGCCCATCAAGACATTAACACGTTAAAATAATAATAATAATAATAATAATAATAATAATAATAAAAAGCATTAATTAACATGCAAATTGACTTAAGGCCTGTTAGGGTGAGTATAAGCTCCGTTATAACTGTCCGAGAAATTATTATTATTTTTTAAATGGCATGGTGTACAACACAATACAGAAACAAGTCCATCTTGTCACATAATCTTACAGCCACCATGACAAAAAAATAAAAATAAAGAAAAAAAAAAAGATATAAAAAAAATAAAACGTAGCCCACATTCACATGATTGTATACACAGAAATACAGATTGCCTACTGGATTACTGAGCTAAACCATCTATATGCCTTAACAGTGATCTGGTCTTTTTTTTCTCCTTTTTTTTTTTTTTTTTGATATCTCGTATCTCATACCAACACTTCATCCAACATTTAAATGACTTCTTTATATTTATAGTGATAAAATAAAATAAATCAAATCTAATATACTTTAGACGTACAATCATATTGTGCTCATTGGGAATACATCAATATGTAATTAGGATACATATTTATTATAATATAATCTGTATATAATATATATATATATATATATATATATATATATATATATATACAGATATATATTATATGTATGATATATATATATATATATACTGTAGATACTGTATATTTTTATCTTATTTCCAGATACCCTTATAGAATTTTTTTAATTGCACTGCCACTATGAAAACATTGTGCAAAGATGAAATAATGTGCAAAACAAACAGCTGTAAACTGAGAACTATCCACACAAAGGAAGGAAAGCGTAAAGCGTGCCCTATTCTAAATGAAGACACCGGCTCACGGCACAGCCAAACTCTCACGATCCACAGGCAAACATTAGCTGAAAAAAAAAAAAACATTAATCGTCCCAGCATTCTGAATAGACGGAGACATGGTGGAGTCATGCTACTGAGCAAGACCTGTCCTCCAGTTTGGGTCTCGTGACTGAATCCTTCTCTTAACTGAATGAAATGAAAGGTTTGGAATTTTGATCCCCTGTGCGGAAAAACGGAAAAGAAGCAGACTGACTACTTTATTGTTTTTCCTGGTTGTGATGCCGATGCGTATGTCGACCAGCTCAAATGTTCACACATGAGCCACCCAGGGTCCTCTTGGTTTCAGGTTTGGACAGAAGACAGTGGTAATGGGCAGAACTCTGTACAGCAGTGGTCACCAAGTCTCTTCCTGAAGATCTAACATTGATGCAGTTGTATTGTACCACATCTTACCAAAAGAAAAGGTTTAAAGGGACTGTAGTCATGGTTTTAGTTTGTACTGTACTTCAAACTCAAACAGAACATCATATATCTACTCCTTCCTGAAATATCAAGTATGATAGATCAGAATATAATGAATACATTTAAATGAGGTTTTTTGAATACTTTACAGTTTCTAGGCACTGTTTTAAACAGATGTAGTCTCCAGTTTCAGTACCTTATAATAGAGGTAAAGCTCTACCTTTATGATGTCTGACACAGGAACTCGAGCAGGAATTTTTAGTTGTCGAAACATTGCAGTTCATTTGGGACATCATTAGTATCGGGATATTTTTGAAAGTTAGTATTACTTTGACTAAATGACATTCGAGCAAATGTGGACTACTTGACAATAGGATAACATTGAATGAACGACCCCAACACAATGCTACAAACTGATTTCAAAAACTTCAAATTGATTTCTTATTTACTTATCTTTTTCTATTCTCATCTCTCAATTGAAAAACAAGTACAGTGGAACCTCGGATTGCGAGTAACGCGGTTTACAATTGTTCCGCAAGACGAGCAAAGATTTTTAATAAATTTTGACTTGAAAAACGAGCAGTCTTGTTTTACGAGTGTCATGTATTACGCATGCGCTCTTGTTTTGACACCGAGCGTCACGTGATCACAATTGAGCCAATGATTTTTCTCTCTCTTGAAGAGGAATCTGGGTAATCGTCTCTCCTGCTGGGTCTTAATGCACGTCTCTTACTGGTATAATCAACATCTCCCTCTCTGTTTCAGCGTGTCTCCTATGTGTGTGCGCACGCGTAATTTGACACGGACACACACACGCACACTCTCTCGCCTTTACACTCCCCTTCTCGGCTTCACACACACTCTCTGCTTTACACAGAAAACTCTGCTTTAATTCATTTGTTTTATTTTTACTTTATATATTGTATTGATTTTTTTTTAAATCTATTTATTGTTTTGGGCTGTGGAATGAATAATTTGACTTTTCATTATTTCTTATGGGAAAATTAGATTTGGTTTGCGAGTTTTTCCGTAATCCATGTAATGCTCGTAATCCAAGGTTCCACTGTATGTAATTGTGAACCTGCTGATTTTTTTTTTCTTTTCTTTCTGCAACTAGGAACTGAGCAGGACTCAAACACTCGGCACTGCATGCTTACCACTGGACCACTGCTGAGGATAGCAAAAGTAGACATGTTGCTTTGTCAGTAACTCCTTTGTGTCAAAAAATACCGGACAACTACAATTTACCATCACAGTCAAAAGCAAAGAAAACCCATAACATACTGTATGGGATCTGTTCTGTAAAACTGGACGTGATGCAGTCTGGATGCTGTACAAACACCATATTAACATATTAACACCACAAGAACGTAACAGTAGGAGATACACAACATGAGATATTTTACGCACACCTTGTGTTGTCTTTCTGTTCCAGTCATTGATCAGAATACTAAACACTGTTAGACCAGAGTCAACAGATGTTGCCAAATGTTATGCAAATGAACCCTAAGAGACATAAATGCTACAAATAAAGGTTGAAATTCCATTGTTTTGAGGTTGTATTTACAATGTTGTGTTGGGGTCATTCATTCATTCATTCATTCATTGTCAGCTCAACATCCTTTCATCAAGGACATTCTAAAAAACAAAGCCATCCTAGTGCACCTCCACCTCCATTACCACTACAAGGCACTACAAGGCATTCGAGTCAATCCAGGACTTGTCGTCTCATAAGCACAAGAACGAAGGCGTAAAAAAAATTAATTAACATTTACAGAGGCCTTCAAGCACAGTACGGAGATGAGACTCACAGTAAAACAGTGCAAATTTTTAAAGAATGTCGTACATCCGTGAATGATGATCTCGACTGAGGTGTCTCGGAGCCGCTCCCGCAAACATTCAGCGAGTGGAATGCCTGCTTCTTGAAAATAGACAGATAACTTGTCGACGGCTCCAAGACATTTCCACATGATTGGGCCATTATAGGAGTTCCTTAGAGGCCAGCGTTTCAGACGTGAAGCAGGTAGTCTGATCATGGCTTCAGTGTGCTGAGAAAACTTACTACCTTGATGTGTTTATGTTCTATTATTCTGCACAATAAAAGTCCTGGTTTGACTCGAACACTTATACATGAAGACGGTCATCCAATGTTAGGGTTCCTGCTGGGAAGTCTTCAGGACAAAAAAAATTCTATTTGTTTGCAGTTTCTTGAAAACATGAAAAGAAACATGTGCTTTGTGTGTTGTTGTTTTTTTTTTTTCAAATCAAGGCTGGTGAGAGAAAAGATTTTTTTAAATATTTGTTATAATGTAAGTGATAACGGGAACTGATTAGTGTCAGGGACTTGTAGTGACGTCGGAGGTGCTGCTACAGGGTGATGAGACGAGTTACTTGTTAGGCAATCCGAATCCACGGATTGTTTTTCCTATAACAGGACATCTACATCTAGGCATTTGGCAGACGCCCTTATCCAGAGCGACTTACATTTTTATCTCATTACATCTGAGCAATTCAGGGTTAAGGGCCTTGCTCAAGGGCCCAACAGTGGCAACTTGGTGGTTGTGAGGTTTGAACCTGGGATCTTCTGAACTGTAGTCCAATGCCTTAACCACTGAGCTACCCCTGCCCTACAAATAACCCCTTGAAGCGTTGTGTTTCATATAAATTCACCTCAAAACCAATTCCCACCCAGGAAAGAATACTCGTTTGGAGTATTTTTATAATCAAACACTGCAAAAATAACATCTTAGCAAGTGAAATATTCTTGAATCCAACCAAACTATCTATCGATCTTTCTTAAAATAAGAATACAACAAAACCAAATATAAAATTATTAATCTTATTTCTGATCGGTAATAAAATAAAGTTGTTATTAAAATAAAAATTGGAAAATGTCTTGTCCTATCTGCAGATCATTTTTGCTAGAGTAGGAATGTGTGTCTTGAAAGAAGAAAAAAAAATTCTGCTAATAGAACAAGACATTTTTCTTTTGTAATATTAATCAAATTTGATTAGTATTAATCTTATTTCAAGAAATTATATAGATTCAAGAATATTTCGCTTGCTAAGATGTCATTTTTTGCATGTTCCTCAACGGTTCGCTTGTGTTTAGCTATTTAAAGTACTCGGCTGCAGTAACACACCTGATATATCTAATGGCGGTCTACTGGACCAATTAACGGGTTCAGGACTAATTCTCTGAAGCTGAAAAGGAGCGCTTTCACACTAATAGTAAGATTATAGCAGCTTAAATCGTTGGACTGAAGTGTCAGTGAGTGATGTCATGAACAGAACTCCTGTACCTCTCGCTCTTTGTCTGCCGTTTGGGTCCAAATATAGCGCGCTTTGTTCACAGCCACCATTCTCCAGTTGTTCTGTTTGATGTCGCGCCATCAGCTTGGCTCACATCCTTTCAAAACCCTCTTCCCCAAAAAACAATGGCTGACATCCTTTTTTGTGTGTGTCGAGTATACAGAACTATTACGTTCCCTTTTTTGATGCGTACAGCCATGATAGCAGGCTTAATCACTTTTTTTCTGCACAGAAATGTAGATTTAAAGGAAGAGCCGCTTGTGACCACTGCTTAACTGCTTCAAAACGTCAGGCATGGTCGGTGGCAAAGAGGAATGAGATTTAGCACCAGAGGAAGTCGAGGGGTTGGACGATGACCCTTCTGAAGGAAGCACTTTGACGGACATGTACAGTAGAAATGGCACTGAGGAGAGGATGGGGATTTCACGCTGGATTTCCAAAAAATAAAAGTAAATAAATAAAAACACAAACAAGTCTTAGTTTTCTCTTTCACTATTTCAAATAGCATGCAATTTAGGAGAGAAGAGTTTCTATTGGATATTTGTGGGCGAGGTGACTTGTTGTATTTTAAGTTAGTGATGTTATGCTGGGTATTTCCCCCCCCCCCTCAGGTTAATCCAAATGGTCCATGTACTCTACCTTAGCAGTTGGATTTCTCTTCTCGTGTATCTGTTCAGTCCAGCCTGCTGTATATGGATAGAAATTGGGTTCGAACAAACCTTGGCTCTGGTGTGTGTATATTCACTGAGGGATTAGGTAGCATGTTTAAAACCAGCTAGTTGGGTTAGGTACGGTGTTTCTCAGCTGTGGTAGACGGCCATAGCCGGTTGTTTCTGGGAGAGTCTTTGCAGCTCCTCCCTGATGGCCTTGATCAGCGAGGCTGAGGACTGCACGGGTGGAGAGGCTTCCTCCGGGCCGCTGTAGCCTGCTGTGGGCGTGGGAGGGTCTCTCAGGGACGTCCTGGACATCTGGAACACGGGAGATGATGAGTACTCAGGGAACAACAGGATCTGCTGCAAAAGAGTAAAAAGAGCAACAAAGACTAGGTAGTATTTTGTGAAAGGGCAAAGTGTAATGTTCTCAGTTAAGACATAGCAAAGGATTCTCTGGTTTGATAAAAAAAAAAAAAAAAAAGTCAGGTTTTGCCCTTAAGTTTGTACAGTAGGAAAACAAAAACTGCTCATCTCAGTAAAGCATGGTGGTGGTAGCATCATGTTGAGCGTAAACCTTGGCTTTGTTGTAACTTCTCTGATTAATTTCCTTATTAACCTGACTGTCCAGGGTGTACCTCGCCTGGTACCCCAAGTCTCCTGGAATAGGCTCCAGGCCCCAGCGACCCTGTAGAGGGTAAGCGGTATAAAAGATGAAGATGATGATGTTGCTTTGCAGGTTCTTTAATGTTTTGGAATACAGTATATATTAACTAAACCCTGACTATGCAACTTTTTTTCAACAGACTTGCAGACTTTTTCAGAAGGCTTTCTATCATTGGTTACCCACTTTAGTGTTATGGGGTATTTGATGTACAGTTATGGCACATAATCCCAGTTACGTCCATTTCATATTCAGATATTAACGCTATAAAATTTTGAAAGGCTCCAGGAAAACATCTGAAAAATCCAGGAAGTTCTGGGCTGGAAGGGTTGCTGTTATAATCATTCAAGCGACCTGAATAAATTAAGGAATGAAAGGAGGAAAAAATTCAGCTATATACTTTGAGTTCTGCATTGCCAGCTTTACTACAGTACACTGCATATCTGACTCACAGCATCTCGATTGTTTCCAGGTCTGGAGACCTCTTCTTCCGACCGGTACTGGGCCCAGCTGGATCCCGAGGGTCCGGATACACTGCGTCCCACTCCAGGATACATACCGATCCGACTGGACAAGCCTACCTGTGTCAGCTGATGTAACTGTGCACCTAGACACACAGATTAAATCATCAACACACACCCATGCTACAGTACATCAACTGTGACACGCAGCACAGACTAATAGTGATATCTACCTGTGCTGCCCCCTACAGGTCGTGGTCGGGAGGACGATGGGATATTGTCTCCATACTGGCCCCTGTTTGAATAACCCGGATCGGACTGTAGCTCTCCCGACGCCAGATATCCAGATCCCAGCGACTGCCTGTCAAGCAATATTTGGACAATATTTCGATGCGTTAAATAAGACTAAGCATAGCTTCGAAGCAAGCGAATATCCTGGTAGCAAACGTGATAATGACAGTAATACTGTTCGAGTATACAAGCATTTAAAGTATTGATGGGAGTATTCTGTACCCAAACTGACCTCTGCAGTAAGTTCTGCACAGATGTAGGGGACATTCCTAATTCAGCATACCTCTACAAATACACAAATACGATAACACAATGACACAAAACTGAAAGTTATAAAAAAAAAAAAAAAAAGTTTTTTTGAAATTCTTTCTTGTCCTATCTTGTTATTTTTTAAATTATATGAATGAACAAAATCGAAGCTCAGAATACTAACATTCTGGTATTGTCAGCATGGAATTCTGGTTCTGACAGATTATCAACCTCAGCTGCATCACTCTAGCTGATCATTTGTATTAACAGTAATTATTTCACTTTGTAACACGTTTTTATGTCATTCCTCACTCGTGTCTGGCAAGTATGTATGAATATTTTCATCTACTCACTGCTGAGAAGGGACTGTGCGCGGGGGCAGCTGGGTAGGACGATGAGCCCCACTGGCGGACAGAACGCGGGGGCGGACTAGAGGGCGGACCAGGACTGACCCCTTCCACGTCAGGAAGCGTCGTAACCCCGGGGAGGTTTAATGGGGCAGAGCTAATCTGTGAGGAGGGCGAGACCAGCGCAAATGCATCATCTAGCAGGGAGTGCATTTGCTGACGTGCCTCTTCAATGGTCGGCTGAGGTGGAATATAAGTGGGTGGAACAGGTGGGGGGGCAGAAGGCGGGGACCCGGGGTCAACAAATACTTCGTCAGTCGGAGACGGGCTGCCGACATCAGGGAGCTGATCTGCATCCGACTGTATAAGGAAAGAGAAGGTGGCATAGCATAAGTGCCTGAAATTCCACTCAAGGGTGTTAATGAAAAATGTGTGATTTTACCACGTAGGCCACATTGTTGACTCCGGGGTACTTCCTGTACGTGGCATCGCCCTCGGTAATCAGACGGTCTTTATCAGTCAGGCTGCTGTTTGTACTCAAATTCTGCTTCTGACGCTGTCTAGGAGAACGTCTGCCTCTGCAGCTACGCACATAAAGATAGGTTTAGTAAAAGTGATTGGTTAAAGCAAATCAAAATGTTACCCAAATCCAAGGATCATTGGATAAATGGATGAATGAGACCTAGTGACTGCGATTAAGGACATTAGTTGACAGGTTTGGCTGGACAACTAATGTGACTTAGTCGCCTTGCATCTTCAGATTCTGGGTTCTATTCCCGCAACTGGTCTGTGTGCATGGTTTAGTCTAGTTTGTCTAGGTTCTTCCCGTGCTCCGTGGGTTTCCTCCGGGTTCTCCGGTTTCCTCCCACAGTCCAAAGACATGCAGATTAGGCTAATTGGTGTTTCCAAATTCCCTTTAGTGTGTGAACGCGCGATTGAATGTTGACTGGAGGTCCTACCACGGTCGTAGAAAAGGAAATAAACACAATGGTCACTCATTGGCCTCCATGGTCCCTAGTTGGACTACAAAAGTTACTAGATAGAGGGATGACTGGTTTAGATCTGTTGGTCTAAACAGTCTGTTTTTTTTTTTTGACAGACCATTAGCAATTGTTAGCATTACTGTACTTCTCCTCCTCATCGCTACTGATAACAAATATTACTTATGTAATACATAAAGATTAATATCTGCGATGGATTGGCACCTGTCCAGGGTGTACCCTGCCTTGTGCCCTAAGTCTTCTTAGATAGGCTCCAGGTCCCCGTGACCCTGAATACAGGATAAAGCGGTATAGACGATGAGTGAGTGAGTGAGTGAGTGAGTAAAGAAGATTATATATTCTATTATATACCCCCTGTGAGGTTCCCCATTTGGCGAAGGCGTTTGTGTATCAGGATGCAGGATCTTGTGTATTTGCTCCTGGGCTTGCTGGTACACCCGCTGCTGCTCCGAGCTGTCCCCAAACACTGCTATAATGTCCTCCATGGACGGAAACTCGTAGTGTCCTTTCCTCTTGGCCCGCAGTCGTATCTTATTGCGGTGGTGCTCGATCTCAGACTTGTGCCTGAGAGCAACTTGGATCTGAACACACAGAGGCATACACGTCAGAAAAACCTGCAGTTCTCCCAGAGTACACATCTGGACACGGGTTTCTCACCTCCGAGCTAACCTTGCCTCCATCCGCCATCCTTTCACTGAGGGCGGGGCTTAGGGCTTGGTTATGCGGATGAGAGGACGGGCTCGGGACAGGCTGCATGGCGATCAACTGGACTTTATTGGAGACGCGGCGCGTCCCGTCAGACGAACCTCGAGACAGCCGATCCACATGGTCAAATATGGACGAGGAAGATAACTGTTCATCAGCTCCGCTGCCTGATGCTACACCTGGCACACGCAGGGTCAGGGGTCAAAGGCGTGTTTTAAAGGTTTCCAAGTGAGACTCAGTGCAAAAGATAGCAGCTTACCGAGTTTGTTCTTCGCTGTGGATCCAAAGTGGGGAAAAAAAAAAAAAAGAGAGAAAAATTGAGATCTGGACATAATGTGATGTGTAAAGGATAATTGAGGAACACATCATACTGTACCTAACCAAAAGTCATTATCACATTTTGTATCCACTTGTTACCATGTTTGCTCTTGCGGTGATGAGGTTTGCTGTCGCTGGGTGTGACTGCAGGTCTGGTGCTTTCCTCTGCCGATTCTCGGCCACTGGACGCCTCGCTAGCCAACGAATCACCATCAGATGGAGACAACCTACCACACACACGACATCACAAGTGCTGTTTTACATACCTCAAGAACAAGCACAGATAAGGCACATGTGCACCCACACACTCGTTCAGTACCGGCTCCTCCTTCGAGCCGCACGTGACACTTTGGTGGACGAGCTTTTGGATTTGGGCGTGTTCAGTTCTCCTCCTTCGGACGGCGTGGCTTCTTTAACAGACGGTGGAAGAGGGGAGGGTTCTTGGATCACCATGATGTCATCTTTACTATGTTGTCCAAGGTGGAGCTTGGCAAAGTCAAAGCCTTTCACACTCGGAGCCTGGAGCTGAACACACACACACACACAGACACATATGCACATACACAGTACAAACACACACAAGACATGGGAAGATCATCTTACCACCCAAAAGATATTACAATCAGATCAGCATTAAAGCAGGTTAAAATTTCATCTACTGTAGCATACTAAGAGTCCACTTACAGTAGCTTTAACTACACACTTAACTGGGTGGATAGAATGAAGAGTCAAGCACCTACTCTACATGTAATGTGGATGAGTGATCCACTTATGTAACAAACACACACACACACAAGAACACACACACACAATTGTACATACACTGTGAAATGGTTCGACCCAGACCTTCTGTCTCTGCTGGATGGTGCTCATGGCGTCTGGTTGGAACTCCAGTTTCTCAGAACGGCACAGTTTCCAGTAGAGGATGATGATGATGATAAGGACCACCACCCCGGGAACCACCACCCCAATGATCAGCCACACATTACTGGGCTGTGTCTCAGAGGGGGCCAGGGATAACTTCTCCACCGCTGATATATATATATATATATACACATAACACATTATATGAGATGAATTCCATCACAGACTGTGAGATAACACTGTTCTTCATGTCAGATTATATGATAAGGACTAATGAGAGACTAATATGATTAGCACAAATGATGTAATTTGTGCGAATGATGTAATGAGCTTGAGGTAATAAAGTTATTATTCCGTCTACTCGCGTTAGTACTACTGTATTTTTAACTGACAAATATTGTAAATTGCACGTAATCCTACTGTATGCTGTGCAATTATTTGAAAGACTTTAAAAAATAAAAAATAAAAAGCATTGTAGCAAGATCACACATTTTTAGATGAGTAATAAAAATTACCATACATTTGTAATAGAAAAATCAAGTCTAGGAAAATGACAGGCCTGAAATAAGTTAGCCATCATACTGTATCACGTCAAGTGTGAAGTCGCACAGACTGGTGTTGCACTACGGTCATTACTGTGCAGTAGGTGACATAGATCAAATCATCAGTTTCATCAAAAAAAAAAGTTAATAATAAATGATAAATACCATATCTATCTGATCCTTCAACAGAATTGAGAAAGATTTAATCCTAAACATTGTGTTAAAGTACTTTTAATGAGCCGTTTACTCCAGCTGTGATAGAAGAACAGGCATTTTTGTTACTATAAAACTATACTGCTGGTGAAGTTCATTCAGGGGAATCCCATTGTGAAGTTAGAATGAGGCTTCCCTCCTTCTCACTATGTCACAGAGTCCTATTTAAATAGGCTCTCTCATATACAAACTCGTACTGGCCATACTGTATCTCAGCAAACGGACATGATCCAGTAATAAACATGGTATCAGAATTGAGCTTACTGAACAGGAATCTGACAATATGCTCATAACGCAAATCACCTAAAACGCAACTTAACCTCATTTGATGTGATAGGACACAAATAAGAAAATAAATTTCTTTTTTTTTTTAAAGTTACATCTGATAGATATTGGTTTGCTGGGATGTATTGTTTTTTTGTTTTAGATGTTTGGGTGTCCCTCTCCTTTGCATAACTCTTTGCCTGGAAGCTCTTGCTATCACATGACAGCCTCCAACAAGGACGAGCAAAGGCTATCACATGCTTCCTCCAAGGAGGTTCTTTTCAAACTGCTGCTTCTGCAGTGTCTGGGGGCGGCATAACACACTTGGATGGAAGTACTAGCTCACAGATGGCCATCATAGGCTAATGTCACTGTTATTTATATGAAAAAGCAAGTATTCCAGCGTTCTCTCTCTCTAAGAACATGGACAATCTAGCTCCCTTGGACTCCTGGCCATCTGGTGTAAAACTTGTTGCATCACTTAGGAGACCCTGAATATACAGCGCCAGTCAAAAGTTTGGATGTTCCGTCGTATTTAATGTTTTTTTATCGTTATTTTGATCATTTTCAACATTGTATATTTATTCTGAAGACATTGAAATTATGATAGAACAAATATGGTATTATGAAGTCATCAAAAATGTGTTTAATAACCCACAATATGTTTCAGACTTGGAATGTTTTACCAACAATCTTGAAGGAGTTACCAAAGGTGTTGAGTAATGGTTGGCTGCGTTACTTTCCTCATCTCAGTTTGTTATGTTGTATTTTTTACTTTGATTCCGTTAGTATGCTCACGCAAATATCATTAGAGAGATTTCTTTTTTCCCCCCGTTAAAACAGTGCTTGCGTTGTGTATGTTAGTTGTGAAACTTAAAAAGCGAGGTGTGGGGAGGGAGAAGGAGTTTTACTGTTTAAGACGAAGCGAGGGGCTAATTCCACACACACACACACACACACACACACACACACACACACACACACACACACACACACACACATACACACACACACACACACACACATACATACACACGGTACCTGCGCGCACAAACGGAAACACTTATCTGTCGGGGTTTATTTTTACTTTTTTTTTTATATTAAGTGCAGGTTAATTTGCTTTATTTTTACTTTATATGTTGTATTAATTGTTTTTATGTATTTATTGTTTTGGGCTGTGGAACGAATAATTTGAGTTTTCATTATTTCTTATTGGAAAAGTCTATTTGGTTTACGAGTGTTTTGGAATACGAGCCCGCTTCCGGAACAAATTGTGCTCGTAATCCAAGGTTCCACTGTACTGTCCATTCCTTGTGTTTCTTGGCCTGAGCAAGTCTCTTCTGCATGTCGTTCTTCCTGAAGTAATGGTTTCTTTGCCGCAATTCGACCACGAAGGCCTTGAACCCTGAAAAAAAGCTTTCATGTGGGTTCTAATCTAAGGTGATGTAAACCAGTGGTTTTTGAGACTGGTTATTCAAATAAACTTATCCTCTGCAGCAGAGGTAGTTCTTGGTCTTTCTTTCCTGGGACGGAGCCAGTTTCACCACAGGATTTGATGGTTTTGGCAAACGCACTTCTTGAGATATTTTGGAATGAGTGACTTTCATTTCCTAAAGTAATGATGGACTGTCTTTTCTCTTTACTTTACAGAGTGTTTCTTGCCGTAATATGGATTTGTACAGTGGTCGTAGTAGCAATAAAAGGTCTAATGACTCTGTACTCACCCTTGCTCTGCAAACGACAACGGATGATCTAAAGCACATTAAGAAGGCAAGAAGTATCACAAATTAACTCTTAAAAACCATTCCAAGTGACTACCTCGTGATTCTGATGAGAGAACGCCATGAGTGTGCCAGGCTGTCATCAAAGTTACTTTGGACAATCTAAAATATAAAAGATATTCTGGGTTGTTTAACGCTTTTTGTTCACTACATAATTCCATACGTGTTCTTTCATAGTGTGGATGTCTTATGGAGTACTAATGTCGAAAATAATAAAAATTAAGAAAAAACACATAAAGAAGGAGAAGGTGTGCAGCCAATTTTTTGACTGGTTTTGTGTGTGTGTGTGTGTGTGTGTGTGTGTATGTGTGTTTGTGTGAGTGTGTGTGTGTGTGTATGTGTTTAGCTTACGTGTGGCCAGAATTCCATGCACACGGTAGCCCAACACTATGGCTGCCCTCTGCAGGTTAAGTCTGTTCAGCATGGCAGCAGTGGTCTGAGCCGAGAGCCTCTCTCCTGACCCCGCCTCCACAAAATACACCAGCTCTAGAGGGTTATCTGCCCCGTCAAGGCGTGACGCACGTACAATCTGTCAGACAAGGACATGCAAATAGACGAGTCCCATTTGTGTCCACATAAGAAGGAGAGAGAGAGAGAGGGAGAGAGAGAGAGAGAGAGAGAGAGAGTGGATTGGTTGTATGCCAGAACTGAGGACAAATTTCTGTTTATGGGTGTGTGTGTGTGTGTGTGTGTGTGTGTGTGTGTGTGTGTATGCATGCCCTTTCTGTTTTTCCATAGTCACCTGCACGCTGTTGTTGCCCACAATTGTGGCCCGTCTCCAGCGCCGCCCACCGCCGAGCCCAAGCACCTCCCCCACCAGCACAGCCAGTCGCCTCTCCATTTTAGCCTGGAACGTCCTCTCACTCACACGCTGATCTAACACACCCAGTAACACTGCGACACACACACACACACACAGAATTAGAATTATATCAGTACATCTCACATTAAATAAGAAGCGCCTGGATGATTAAAAAAAAAAACATTCCTACCTGTCTTCACCCAGGACGATCGCATATGATGTGATACATTCAGCTCTGGATAATGAAAAGCTGAAGAAGGGAACATAAGCGAGAAGAGAAAAAAGATGAAAGGAGAAAACAAGAAGATAAACAGAAAAGAGAACAGATTACATGAAAGCATTAGCTTTAGCTGGTTTTGCTAGCACTGCTATAAAACTGACTCATGTTAGCAAGCGCCCTCACATGAATGCAGATCTGGCCATTCTCATTCCAGTCACATGAATCGGGTATGTATCTGATCTACGACTACCTATAAAAGTGACTCAGATCCGATTTGGAAAACATCAGATTTGTGCGTTCACACTGCCATAAAAAGATCAATAAATAAATGAAATCTATGTCACATTAGGGTAAAACAATCAGAATTGAGTCTCTTTAGACTGGTATTGTGAACACAGCCCCATGTGCTAAGATGTGCATTTTTGATTGTGTATATGTGTGTGTGTGTGTGTACTGTATACTCACGCTCTGCGATCTGCACTGCGGGAAAGCCCAGGTAGAAGCTGAACTCCACCACATGCAGCTGTCTCAGGTGAGCGCTGATGTCTGAGCCCCTGAGGTAGCCGTGAGAATCGCGGATGGCGAACGTGATGTCCACCGGAGTTTTCTGCTGCTTCTGTCCTTTCGTTAAACTGATGGTGATGTTCAAGATCTGCAACAGAAGATACACAATCATCATTAGTGAGATATTTGAGACTGACCTGGACACTACTGTATGTAGAACTTGCTGGCTATAGAGCATTATACACACATGTACAGTGAAGTTTCCATTCTCCTGCAGGCGTCTGCGCACTTCTGTGTAAGCCATGAAGAGTCCCCGCTCCACGCGCTCGCTGAAGCTGCACACGCGCACGTCTACGTGGCTCGGCACAAACTGCAAAACTGGACGCAAAGGAATACGTAAATGCAGCAACTAGGCAAGAAGTTAAGCGATGCCGGAATTATTGGCACCCATAAGATTAACGGGTGAAACGGCACTCTGTAAAAAATTTGAAGAAATGAATATGCAGAATAAACAGCATGTGCAATTTGTATCTAGAACTTAAACACCTAGACACACAGTTTGATTTAAATACAATATATTTTTTTTACTTTATGTTCCAGTAAATAGTTTTATTACAATTTCTGCACCCCTACACGAGCAGCGAAGATGTGTACAGTACCATACAATCTATTTTTATATCACCTTACTTGCTCAGGTTCTGAAAAGAGCTTTTTTCCCCCCTCATGTAGAAAGCACTGGAATTCTATCTCGACAACCAGAAATGGTTAACAATTTGTGGAGTTTCCAAAGAATAAGAGCTGTTCTTTTCACAGATCACGTGTGTAAATGATTCAGGGGCGCCAATACTTTTGCCAGATTGTCGAAACTATGTGAGGAATTTTCAAAGAGAATTGTGGTATTGATTTTATCTAATAATCTCTGCTCATATTTTCATGGAGTGAAAATCACTTCAAGCATTTTATTTCACAGCCTTTCAAATCGCTGATAAGACGACTACAGTGTACAGTATAGCCTTATGGTCAACATTTCTCCTACATACTGTGTGGCTGCAGGTCTCTGCTTTCAAAGCTGCGTTGTATGCGTTGGCCTGGGTAAGCCACGACACCTGCTAAAGCACAAATAGATATCTTTTTTTTTTTTTTTTATTCTGGAAAATAGTATACTTACTTGAGTGGACCTGATTGATGTGTTCGGGTACGGGATAAATAGGTGTAACGGTGAGGATGGTGGAGGACGAGGTGCTGCGTGCTGACTGGCGGAGAGCGTTGATGATTGACACAGCAGTGTATATGAGTGGGCCTGATACGGCTCGGAAAACAAAATTGGGCGGAGCTTTAAGGACCTGAAAAACAGAAGCCACAGAAGTCATTAACTTAAGTGTAACAGCACAATTTACTTAATATTACAATTATTGAAAAAAAAAAATCTATTTTTAACATTATTCCAGTATTTTAAAATTTGGAATGGAAACTACACATCAAAGAGGGAACGCATTTAGAACATTACATAATGTTCTCACAAGGTTCTAAGAATGCTTTAACTGACTAACTGACATTCTTTTAACATTCTTGGAATTTTAGCAAAAATCCCTGTCACAGAAAGCCAATTTTCAACTACTTGAACGCAGTAGGAGCTTGGCAGGAATGCAGTAGAAACCGGTAAAGACGTAGTATTGGCTCCCTTGATGTGGAGCTGCCATTCTGAACTTAAGAATGTAATAACGATGGCGTTGCCCATTTTAGGACATAACTGTCACCTCTGAGGGACTTCATTGACAAACTACTGTACAAGCTTGACCGGAAAGATCGGATGCCGTTCTGACAGAGGTGTCATTGGGATATCACTGCGCTGTTGCTAGGTCAATCGAGCTCTCACAGTGACTTCTTCGGCCATGTTGTCGAAGCCTGCATTAAGTTCTTCTAGTGCTTACCTTTTTATAATTTATGGTACACATGCAGCAGATTATCAGCACGTCTATGTCATATTAAAGGGAATTTTATATAAATACTGGATGCAATTCCTCTCACCATTTTAACCCCAAGTGTACTGTGTTCTTCGATATTTTTAGGATGCAGCTTGAACGTCATGGTCTTTGACAAAGTGTGATGGAGCATACCCAAAAACAACAAACTTTTTTTTTTTTATGCCTATGTTTGTACAGTACAATAAATTTCTATTAGTCATCTTGCAAATACATGCAAAATACAATTATAAAAACAACAAAGCAGCAACAAAAACAAGTGAAAAGTGTATCTGAGTACAGTAAACATAAATGTTTAATAGTCAGTTAAACAAATGAATCGGACCCACCTGCAGCTCTACTGTCCGGTTGAACTCTCGTCTCAATATCTCCTTCACATGAGCCTTTGCAAACGCCACAGAGGTAGAACTTGGCATGCCTGCAGTTTGAGGGATCAATAAGATGCTGAAATTCCTGCAATCGCTTCAGCTGACTAGACAGAATTATTAGCGTTAAAGCTGCTATAAACGACGTTGGCAATCTTTCCAACTTCCAACAGGAAGTTTTGCTCTAAACAAACAGCTATGACTAATTTCTGTCTTATTAGGAAATGTCTCTGCTGAGTGGATTTGTAGAATTTGCTTGATGTGGATCAAACGTCTGTGTCTATGAGAGCTTTTGTGACCTGAACATCAATCAAAGCTAAACACATAAAGATTAGAAGATTTTAATGTGGGAAGGACATATAATGGGATAATAAAACTTTGTTCAAATGGTCTGAAACCTACGTGTTATAACTTTACAGGTAGCAAAGCTTACTCTTCTGTGGACTGCAACTGCAAACTTAACTGTCATGGAGGATCTCCACCAATCATCTGCTGATCTGCCTTACTGTTAACATCTCAATCTCTTCTCATGAGTAAGACCATCAGTTTGACTTTTTGCCATGTCAGGCTAAAAAGCATCTATCCTGCTAACTAGCTAGGTACGTTTCACAGAAGAAGGCTGCTAGATGTGTAAATAAACCAGATATTCTGAAAAAATCTAACATAAATTTACAATTCATTTACCATATTTACCAATACAAAGATTATAATATCAGACTATACTAGGTCCAATCCCACAGAAAAGCCAATGCAGAACAATTTGCTGAAAGAAGACAATGCTCGCCACACGGCACCACAGCCCAGTGCACCACAGCCCGGGGGCAAAAAGCACAAGGCCACCTACCCAGCCTCCAAACTCCTCAAATCCCAACCCGGTCAAGCATCCATCAGATGTGCCAGATAAAACAAGCCCGAGCCACAGAAACTCGCCGCGCCCAAAGGATCCACTGTCAACATCTGTGTGACAGACACCACAACACCCCGACCCCCCCAGAGATCTGGTAGATTTATGCCCTAAGAGGTCAGAGTTACCATGGAGTTACAATATTTGGCATAAGGTTTTGCATAAGTAATGCCCTATTGCAGGGGTGGCCAAGTTCGGTCCTAGAGAGCCGCAATCCTGCAGAGTTCAGCTCCAACCCTAATCAAACACAGCTGAACAAGCTAATCAATGTCTTGAGGACTACTAAGGCTACTGGCAGGAGAGTTTTTTTTTCAGGGCTGGAGCTGAACTCTGCAGGATTGCGGCTCTCTAGGACAGAACTTGGCCACCCCTGCCCTATTGTAATAGAGCTGATTGGTTTTGCACTGAAAATACATCAATCGTCCCACAGGCACTGACTTCAGTCCTGCACCTAGGTGGGTCCCAAAATAGCATATTAAAAGCCTGTGGTCCAATAAACATGAATCCTAACCTCCCTTAAAACCCACAGTAACCCACACTGTACGCTAATCTGCTACAGCACCCAGTGAAGCCCTGCATCAGTGGAGTTGTCAGGGCAATGCGTCTACACATTTCTAACCAGGTTTTTTGGACAAACTTTGTTGTGCAATGATGACAGGGAGTGTTAAATAAATGCTATAAAATATTACATTTCATTAGAAGACATTATTTCAAGAGCTACATTTTAGTTTCATATAATTGTTAAGCAATCAGATGTAGTTTATAAACAAAGGCAATGTAATTGTTCTTTAAAATGATAAGAGCATTAACCATCATGCACTTTTGAATTACAGAAATTCCTTTGTGGAAAAAAGAAGACTTACCCACTCTGACGAGGTACATGTCTTGCTTGGTGATATTGCAGACATACTGCCGGGGTGCAATGGAAAGAGGGATTCTGGGGGCAGGAGGTATTGGTTTGGTGAGCATGGTGGTTGTAGTTGTTGTTGTAGTGGTAGTCGTGGTTCTTGTTGGTGTCTGAGGTTTGTGAGCAGAAGGAACTTTAACTGTTACAGCCTGGATGACTGGACCCTGTGGGATAACTGGTGAGGCTGATGGACCTACAGGTTGCTCACTACCTGCTTTAGTGTCTGGTAAATCTGGGTGAGGAGGTCCCTTTTCTGGGTAAGAAGGGTAGCCAGGAGGCTGCCGTTGCTCTGTAGGAGAAATAGGGAGTTTCATAGGTTTTCGTGGAGGAGTGGGGGTAACTCCAGGTATGGGGTGATGCGCATCACCATGGTCCGTTACTGTCCTATGGCCCACACCCAGAGAAGGGGCAAGTGTGTGTGTGGAACCTGTAGGTTGTGTGAGGGTCATTGTAGGAGTAATATGAGGGGTAGTCAAGTGTGTCTGGTTACGAGCAGCACTAGCATTCTCTTTGGCCAGCAGCGTGTTGTAGTACTCCATACTGTTCATATCTGGAAGCAGCATTTCAGTGGGCTCAATAGGGTACAGATCTGCCCAGTCAAAATCCAGATCTTCCTGGGCAGTATCAGGGACATGGGGTATGCGGGGATCAGAGGGATGGGCAGTCCTTAGGCTTGATCCATATCCAACAGTTACACTCGGGAGGAGATGCCTAGAAGAGAGGGTGGGAACAGGCCGAGATGGGAAGTCGGTGTTGTAGCGAACCCCAGTATTGTCGTCCTCAGATTCATACGAGTCATATCCATGTGTGGGAAGGGTGGTGACCAAAGAAAAGTCCTCCCCATCGGATCCCATGAAGGTCAATGTCTCCAGGTAATCCCCAGAACCCCAGTCCACTTCTGTAGACTGAGCAGAGTCAAGGTCATCATGTGTAAGCAAAGTTGGAGGAGCCGGTGTAGGTGGGCTGTGGCCATGAATAGGGGGCATCTGACTTGGTGTGAGAAGGTCCGGTGGGCGTAGCAGCAGGTGAATGCCATGTGCGCTATCACCTAGGTTACCTGACCCACCATCGGCACCTAGGGATGGGGTGGGAGCTATGCTGGATGCGTTGTCATGGTGAATAGGGTGTGCAGGATGCTTGGAAGCTGATGATGTATGAGCTTTGCGTCGGGTGTTTTCCGAGTATTGCGATAAGGATAATGGTGATTGTTGTAATCCTGCGTGCGCCGCGAAGAAACCAAAGTCCCGCTTGGATAAACTGGATGGGAGTTTCTCTAAGAAATTAAAGAAAATTAACAGACATGGTAGATGAATGCAATGGAAATTGCAATTAATGCAGTAGTATGCCCAAAGTAATCCAAACAAATGTCCCACACAGTCATACTCCAGTCTGGATCTTAAAGCTCTTTTTGGAAGGTAATATGTTAGCTAAAATGAAGAACTTTATTGTGGTACCTTAATTTAATTTCAAATAGTTCTACAACCTAGACAATATTTGCTGCCTAGGCATAATTTATGAAACCCATGCCAGCCCAAATCCACTTGTTCTAAGAGTGTCAGGGTTGGTCACTAGTGGCCACTTTGTACCTTTGGATGTGGCTACTTTGAAGCTGGTGTTTTTGTGTTTCGCTCTTCGCCGATCTTCTAGGCCAGTTTTTTTAAATTATTTTTTTTACAGTGTTTCACCGTACAGGCGGCACGGTGGTGTAGTGGGTAGCACTGTCGCCTTGCACCGCCAGGATCCGGGTTCGATCCCCGGCCAGTATTCTTTATTTTGTCAAATATACATTACAGCACAGTGAAATTCCTTCTTCGCATATCCCAGTGTAACTGGGGTCAGAGCGCAGGGTCAGCCATGGTACAGCGCCCCTGGAGCAGTTAGGGTTAAGGGCCCAACAATGGCAACCTGGCTGAGCTGGGAATCGAACCGCCGATCTTCCGATTAGTAACTCAGTGCCTTAGCCCTCTGAGCCACCACTGAGCCAGGCTCGATTCCAGTCTCTGTGTGCATGGAGTTTGCATGTTCTCCCCATGCTTGGTGGGTTTCCTCCGGGTACTCCGGTTTCCTCCCAAAGACATGTAGGTTAGGCTAGTTGGCGTTCCCAAATTGCCACCAGGCACGTGGAGAACATGCAGACTTCATGAGGCTGGAATTGAACCCAGACCCTGGAGGTGCAAGGTGACTGTGATAAGAAATCAGTGTTTGATTTGTAGTATGTTTATTTTAATGTCTTCATCCTCATTAATGCATGACTGCACCTCAATACATAAACTTTTATGCCATTACAATAGTTCCTTAGCCTTGCAGGGCATGAAAAAGCTTCCATTGTCCTTTTTTAAGTGGGACCTTTTAGTATCTTAGATCCAAAATCTAAAACTAAGGTTTTGAGACATTTATTTATCTTTAGTAAATGCTCTGATCATAATTACACTAGATCTGGAGAGGAACACTTTGTGCGAGACATAATACATCCAGGGTGACCACCGGCACAACACACAAATGTATTCACGCCTAGGGGGAGGTTAGAATCACCAATTCTTTGGGAGGTGGGAGAAAACCAGATAATCCATTTTGACATAGACAGAACATGCAAAATCCCCACTGACAGTAAGCCTCAAGCGCAGGATTTATCTGCACACTACTCTGGAGCTTTGAAGCATCCTGAATATCCACTGCACCACAATGAAAAAAAAAAATCAAAATGAAAGTCAAGTCCTGTCCATAAAATCCTAATAAACCATTCTGAATTGGATATGTTAAGGTCAGTAATAAGCAAATTCCTCTGCATTAATTCCTCAGTGCCCTAAATGGTACAGCATAGTGGAGAAGAGTTTCTCTGTGACTTGCTGCACATCTAGAATACACTACCAGTATATCAGCTGTAACAGCAGTGGGCTAATCATCCAGTTTTTTTCCTCTGTGTGATACTGAAGCACTGAGAATGGAGAGGTAATTGAGTCTGAGGCTCAGTGGGTTTGATGGCTACGAAAGTGAAACAGGCAGCATGTAGGAAGCTGGCAGTTCTGTGCATGGTTTGTGGGCCAGTGTGTCACTCCAGCTCCGTCTTCAGACAGGAAGGACGGCCAGCCAGACTCAAACTCATCTATCTTCTGTGCATTGTCAGAAAATCTTTAGATGGATCTTATATCCAAGCCAAGCAGTTACACCGAAAAGGATTAACCCTCATAAACGGCTAAAATCTTGGATTCTGTCTGTGGATGCTGTCTTTTCATTAGAAAACACATTCGCACATTTGCATTATTAAAGCTTTGATTTATTGCTCAGATGCTATCCACTTTAATCATTCTGATCTGTGTTTACAATAGGCCCAAATGTTGCAAACTCCACCACTGCAATAGAGACTAATTAGTTTATTTTGTTAATTAATGAATTTGCTTAAAATACAGATATTGTTGTGTGTAAATATTGAGTATGTAATTAACTAACTAACTAACTAATTAATTAATTAATAGCAGGGTAGTTCCAGCAATATGGATAAGACGGCATTCAGAACATGGACCAAACAGCATCTGATTCCAAATGAATTTCATGCTGAATAACAGTCAGCAGAATTCTGAGAATAGAATCAAACCTGTACTACCTAGTGAATTACCAAATGTGTTCTTTTATAAACTGAAAAAAAAAACATCACTATTTCACACACTGATTTAATTTAGTCACTTTTGATTATAGCACACAATGTAGTGACCAGTCCACATGTGAAAATGATTCCTCATGCCCCCAGAACCACTTTTTCACACTTTGAGTCCTGGAATATGCCTATATAGGTCGTCAGCTGATTTCATTTTATTGCCACATAACATTGCTGAGACCTGACCAACTGAGGCAACCCCAGATCACAACACTGCCTCCAGAGGCTTGTACAGTGGCCACAATGCATCGCATCATGCTCTTCCCTTCTTACCCTGAACTCATTAGACCGCATGACATTTTTTCATTGCTCCAAAACCTTTTCTTTATGCTCGCTAGCAAAATCAAGCCTTTCTTCTGATTAGTCTTACTAATAAGTGGTGTGCTCATGGACACACACTTGTTTAGTCCCAATCTTGTGAGTTCTCATTACATTGCGTACATATGGTTTTTACTGTTGATTTTTTTTTTTACCATGAAACTTTACCAAGTGTTTAAGTGATCTCCATTCAAGATTCACAAAATTGATGGATCAGCGCTTTCCTTCCAGGTGTTGATGATGTGTTGAAGGGCTCTTCACCCAGTTCTAGTCAATTCAAATATCCTTAGTTGTTTTCTTTGCTTGATGCAGCCCAATATTTTGACAGTTCTGAAATGGCGAAATTTTAAATTTTTTTGACCAGGCAGTGTACTTGCATTCGGCTGATCCTATATGCTTTGACAAATAAAAATAGAAGTATGAAGGGGCTGTAAAAGTACAAAATAAATACAGTGGAACCTCGGATTGCGAGTAACTCGGTTTACAAGTGTTCTGCAAGACGAGCAAAGATTTTTAATAAATTTTGACTTGACAAACAAACATGTCTTGGTTTACGAGTGCCGAGTTTTTTGACACCAACACACACACACACACACACCAACAAACACACACACACGCTCTGTCACGATTCTTTTCAAAGGTAAGGTGCTGGTTCATTTGTTTTTTTTGTTTGTTTTTTTTTACTTTACAGCAGTGATTTCGTTAGTCTGCGCTCACACGAGTGTCATTAGAGAGATTTTTTTTCCCGTTAAAATAGTGTTTCTGTTGTGTGTGTGTTTGTTGTGAAACTTAAAAAGCCAGCTGGGGGGAGGAAGGAGGAGTTTTACTGTGTAACACGAGGCGTGGGAAGGGGCTAATTCCACACACACACATACACACACAAATACACTGCGCCTGCATACACAAACGGAAATACTTATCTGTTGGGATTTATTTAAAAAAAAATTTAAGGTAAAGTGCAGGTTAATTTATTTTATTTTTACTTTATATATTGTATTAATTATTTTTCTGTATTTATTTTTTTGGGCTGTGGAACGAATTATTTGAGTTTTCATTATTTCTTATGGGAAGATTTGATTTGTTTTACCAGTGTTTTGGAATACGAGCCCGCTATTTTTAAATGTATTACTTGCTGCATTTTACAACAC